>ML825579.1:0-47121 GCA_009831015.1 Picea engelmannii | reverse complement strand
CTCAAACTTTTATACTATTTTATACATGCACTAATTTTTGAAGATTGTTTGTAATTATAAAGTTAGTTTTGCCCCCTAACTTTTTGTAGAAAGAACAAAGTAGTAGCAAAAATGATGTTATACAAGATGGGGAACATGAAGTAGATAATGAAGATCAAGTTAATGATCCCATGGAAGTAGATGACAATAATAACATAGTTCAATATGATGGCACAGATCAAATGATCCAAGAATTATTTGGTCATCTAGATGAGGATCATGGGGACAATAGTTATGGTATTTATGATGAACTTGTGCTTGAAAAGACAAATAAATGACTTTATAAAGGGTCAAGAGAAAATATTATGTCCAATACATTGTTGTTGGTGAACTTAAAGGTTACGAATCATTTGTTGAACACTTGTATGGAACATATCCTAAGGTATGTAATATGTTTCATCACATATACATAAAGGTTGACTTTTTCCTCCTTTTTTAGTGTTAATTAGTGTGTAAAATAAAAATGCAGTATTCACAATTAATATTCTTTACATTAACTAGTTATTTTTTATTTTTTAGATTGTTAGTTGAATTTTTGTTACCCTCGTCAAATATTTTACCTCACACATATAGATATTTACATGCCATTATGAAAGACATTGGAATGGAGTATCAAAGTATAGATGCATTCCCTAATGATCATATTATATTTTATGGACAACATGCATCGAAAACAAAATGCCCGGTATGTGGTATCAGTAGATATTGAATTGATCAAGTAACAAAAATGGTGCCTCGAAAGGTTCTCCAGCATATTCCAATAATTACACGTTTGAAACGAATCTTCAGGTGCCAAAGCATAGCATATTTTATGGATCACCATGCACAAAAGAGAATTTAAGATGACATTCTTCAAATGTGACGCAAACGGCCAACCAGGGCATGTCTTCTCTCACCAGGAATTTCTCTTCCCTAGGCCCGAAGAATAAAAGAGGTTCTTCAAATCCCTTATCGGGACTTTTCTGTACCCACAAAATATTCTCCTTACGATCCCCCTTTGACTTATCGGTAAATCGGGTTTCGCGATATCGTGAAACTCGTGAGCACGTTCATCGTGCTACATAAAACCCTGAAACCCGATGGGTTTCAATATCAATACTTCTTCGTTCCTATCGGAGATTCCCCTATCGAGAAATCGGCATATGCAGTGTCGTGTTTCAATGCCTTCCCAAATCTTTGAACCTCGATATGCGATGGCGCTCTCGCTATGGTGCTATCCCCTCCAGCTGCTCCTCCTTGTGTGACCTATCAACCCTCGTGACCGTGTCCTTCCCCCTTATCAGGATTTCAGAGTTCGCGAGTTTGAAATGCAAAGAACTCGCACTCCAGGAATCCCCGATCCCCAATCTCTGATGCCACCTGTCCTCTGTCCATGACAAAGGCCTGGGGCCCACGCTCCCGTAGGGATCGGGAAATCGCGTTTTGGGAAATTCTGAATTCCGAGTGCGCTGTGTCACGGACCTTTCCAAATCCTGAACTCCGATATGCGGCGCCACCTGTCGTCATCTTAGGGTGAGACTCGACCCTCTGACACCTGTCCTCCACTAGGCATCTTTAACCCTGTCGGGAAATCACGGATCGCGATTTCTACATACGAAATGCGCTTGATTCCAGAAATCCCGAAATGTCGAATCCTGACTCCTTGGGATCTCTCACCACGTGTTCCTCCGATCAACGGTTCAGGCTACTTCAGGAAATCGTCGATTGCGATTTCACTATGCGAGCGTTTCTCCACTCCGAGAACCCCGATGCCTCCAAACACTGACTCGCTTAGATCTCCTACCACGTGTCCTCGACGATGGACGGTCCAAAGCACTCGTTGGGAAATCGTGGATCGCGATTTCAACATGCGAGATTTCTACGTCCTCGAAAACTTTGATATCCCGATGTACGAAACCCCGACTCTCCTGATGTTTGACACGTGTCCACTTTGAGATCAATGGTTGAGATCCTTTCGGGAAATCGTGGATCGCAATTTCATTCTGCCAGAGTTTCACGACCACGGAACCCCCGATATCCCGATGAGCCAAATCCCGATGAATCCTCCTCTGTTCGCTGGGGTTTAAACTATGTGCAACTCTGCATGATCTGACGGCTGACGGGGTTTCGTCAATCTCTTCGGCGAATCCTGACTATCGATTCCTCCCTCTTGAGGATCTCCTGAGAATGGCTAGGTGTTCCTTCTTAATGCTTGTTTTCTGACGTCGGCGCTACAGCTCCTGTTCAAACCCCCCCTTGGGCACAACTCCTGTGATTTCTTTCAACTATGTCACGAAGGTGCTATACCTCCTGATCTTTTCCACTCTGGTTCTCTCAGAGGGAACTTGCACGCACTCCTTGTGGCAACCCTGTAAACACTTCAAGTGTTTAGCCTTCTTCGACTCTATGCAACTCCTGCAGCAACAGTCCTTGGCTTCCTCTTCTCAGGTTAACAACTGAGACTTCTTCCTTTAGCCTGCGCCTCCTAGCATGGTTTCAACAACTCACTTTCACTTCTGAGAGCTTTGAGAACAAGAGTTTAACTCCCTGAGCCTTCTGTCAACGCACTCCTTGCGGACAACTTCAACTGCACTCCTTGCAGGAATCCTTGCTCTAAAAGGAGAAACAATCATAACTCACTTCACTTCCTCTCATAATTCTATCTTAACACATGAAATCATATGCACAGTATAGAAACAATGCATAACAGGAAGAAATATTCATCAACAGAGCATTCAACACATATACATTGAGAATAACACAACAACCATGAATCTGAATCAACTTCTTCTATTAATTCCAGATCTATACATGAGTGTTCTTCTATAGTTCTCTGTTATTCTCCTATGCTCTAGATTCTTATAACTCCTGTTTCTAATGTTACAATCATCCAAATGAGGGTGTCTATATCTGGTTTTCCCTCCTGAACTCAAAAACTATCTAATCTAAGAATTCAACTCTATATACCTGCAACTACTACTATAAATGCCTCTGTCTATCTCAGACGAGAGCGTATGGCTCGAGGTATGATTACATTCTTTCCAAAGTGCCTAAATTAAATGGTATCATTTATGTTCAGCGCGTCAACTCCAAGGGAAAATTTTGAAAATTTGAAAACTTGCGCTGGGCGTCTTCCAGTTGACTTCCACTTCCACGTTGGTTGCTTGTTGTGAGGGATGCTCCTGCATCATACTCCCTCGCTTGAAAATTTGCATGGGCTCCTGTCCATGAGCTCCTGCACAGTATGTCCATGCTTCTGAATCTTTGCTTCAGTCTCCCAGCTGACATCTTCAACTGGATGACCCTTCCACTTAACTAAATATTCAAAATATTCTTTCCTCCTGGTTTTCTTACCCACTCGTTTGTTCAGTATCTGCTCCATCTGTGGCTTCTCTGCAACTGGCATCTGCTTCTGCCACTGGACCTCTGGTTGATCATCACCTTCTGCTCCTGCTTCATCAGCTTTATATGGATATAGATTCGAAACATTAAATATCGGAGATATTCCAATATCACCTGGTAACTCAATTTTGTAAGCATTTTGTCCCATATTTTCCAAGACCTTGCATGGCCCAATTTTTTTCATCTTCATCTTGTTGTATGTTCCTCTCAGGAACCTTTCTTTCCTCAAATGTGCCAGAACCAGGTCACCAAATTCAAACTAAAGTTGTCTCCGATGCTAATCTGCTCTGCGTTTGTACTCCTGATTTGACTTCAATAGTCGTTCTTTCACCTGACTGTGAAGCTCCTTCATTGCTTCAACGAATTCTCCTACACTAGAACTGCTAGTATTAGTCTGTTCTAAATCCCTCAGTTCAGAAACTCCTCTCGGCTGCATTCCATATACAATCTGAAATAGACTTTTTCCTGTGCTCCGATTTACTGAGTCATTGTAAGAAAACTCTGCCTGCGGTAATATGCTATCCCAGCTGCTATGGTGCTCTGTCACCAAGCCCCTCAACAAGTCTCCCAGAATTCTTTTGACCACTTTTGTCTGTCCATCCATCTGAGGATGATAAGCAGAACTAAACATCAAGTTAGTTCCTAGCTTCTTCCACAATGTTCTCCAGAAATGGCCTATGAATTTGGTGTCCCTGTCCGAGACTATGCTTTTTGGCAATCCATGGAGTTGCACAATCTCCTTGAAAAACAAATTTGCGATGTGAGTCGCGTCGCTGGTCTTCTGGCATGGAATAAAATGTGCCATCTTAGAAAACCTATCAACTACCACAAAGATTGAATCAACACCTCTTTGTGTCTGCGGCAATCCCAATATGAAATCCATGCTAATTTCATCCCACAGCTTGTCTGGTATGTGCAACGGTTGATAAAAACCCACATTCTCTTTCCTTCCCTTTGAATGTTGGCAAATCCTGCATCTGTCCACAAATTTCTTGACTTCTGACCGCATTCCTGGCCAAAAGTATGACTCGCTCATCTTAGCAAATGTCTTATCATGGCCAAAATGTCTGGCCAATCCCCCACTGTGCTTTTCCTTCAACAAGTTCTCTCTCATGGAGCAATTTGGAATACACAGTTGATTGCCCTTGAACAACAATTCGTCCTGGATCACATACTCTATCCACTGACTCCTGTCTCTGAGAACTGTATTCTCATCTGCTTCATAAGCTTCCTTGAAATCTGAATCATTTGCATACATGTCCTTAAGATCATCAAAGCCTAACGTCCTGACTTTGAACTCCTGCAACATCAAACTTTTCCTGCTCAAAGCATCAGCAACTTTGTTAGCAGTACCATAAATATGTTTTATTACAAAAGTGAAATTTTGCATGTATTCTACCCATTTAACATGCCTCTTATTCAACTTTTCTTGTTGAGTCACATATTGTAATGCATGGTTATCACTATATAAAACAAATTCCTTTGGAATCAAATAGTGCCTCCATTTCTTCAATGCCTGTATGATGGCATAGAATTATTTATCATATGTGGAGTACTTTTCCTTTGCCTCATTCAGCTTCTCGCTGAAATATGCAATCAGCCTGTCTTCCTGGCTCAAGACCGCTCCTATGGCAAACCCGCTTGCATCACATTTTACCTGAAATGTTTTCTGAAATCTGGCAACACCATAATTGGTTGCTCTGTAATCTTTCATTTCAACAAATTGAAACTCTTCTCAGCCTCTTCCATCCAGTGAAAATATTTATGTCTTTTCTTCACTGTATCCATCATTGCTGCACTAATTCCACTGAAATTTCTAATGAATTTCCGATAGAAACTAGCCAACGCATGAAAACTCCTCACCTCAAATATGTTCCTTGGTGATGGCCAATTCTTGATGACCTCCACCTTATCTGGATCCATTCTCAGTTCATTTGCAGATATAACGAATCCCAAATAAACAAGCTCTGTCTTCATGAATGAGGACTTCTTCATATTTATCAACAGCTTCTCTTGCTGTAATCTCTTCATCACAATAGCTAAATGCTTCAAGTGTTCAGCTTTCATCTTGTTGAAGACCAATATGTCATCCAGATACACGATGACCAATTTCCCAATGAACTCCTTCAGGACTTCATTCATCAACCTCATAAAGGTACTTGGTGCATTCGTCAAGCCAAACAGCATGACAAGCCATTCATACAAACCTTTGTTTTTCTTGAATGTTGTTTTTCATTCGTCACCTTCTCTCATACGAATCTGATGATATCCACTCTTCAAATCCATATTTGAAAAAAAAAATCCTCCACTTAAGCAATCCATCAGATCATCCAGTCTTGGTCATGGGAATCTATACCTGATATTTGTCTTGTTAATGGCTCTTGAATCAGTGCACATCCTCCAGCCTCCATCTTTCTTCGGACTGAGTACTGTTGGAACAACACACAGACTCAAGCTTTCCCTGACCAAGCCTTTGTTCAACAGCTCCTAGACCTGTCTTTTAACTTCTTCATTCTCCTGGGGTGTCAATCTATACGCGGCTTTGTTTGGTAAGATGGCTCTTGGTATGAGATCAATGTGGTGACTTATGCTCCTCATTGGTGGCAACGAACGAGGTAATTCGTCCACCACAATATCAGCGAACTCTTCCAACAGTTCCTGAACTTCTCCTGGCAAATCATCCACTCTTGTGCTAGTCAGAACAATTCTCGGTTTTCTGACCACAAAGAATTGTGGATCCTCCTTCTTCTTAACTTCTGTAAGAAGTTCCTTCCCACTCATGAGAAGTACTCTGTTGCTTGCCTCCGATTTCACCTCTTTATCTTCAATTGGACACAACATATGAGTCCTCCCATTCCTCTCCAGGGTGTATGTATTCTTCCTCCCATCATGGATCACATTCCTATCATATTGCCATGGTCTACCCAGCAATAAATGATAGACATCCATAGGAATAACATCACATAAAATTCTATCATTATACCCTCCTATCTTAATGTCAACTAAGCACTGTCTAGTGACATTTACCTGATGTCCCTTCTATAGCCATGAAACTTTGTATGGATTCGAGTGATCGGTTGTCTCCAACTCCAGCCTCTCCACCATCTCGGTTGAAACGAGATTGTCTATGCTTCTGCTATCCACGATGACCTTGCATGCCCAACCTTTGGTCTTGCAAGCAGTCCTAAAAAGACTGTTCCTCTGTGTTGGATTCTCCATCTCCTTCTCTGGCATCAAAAGGAATTTCCGCATCACCAACGATCTTCCACCTTCAGCGTACTCTGCCTCAACATCTCGCCTCTATGCCTCGGCGATGTGAGTCTCTCCTCCATCCTTCTTTCTATCTGAACAGTTGACCGAATTGTGCCCATCCTTTCCACATGTGAAGCATGTGATTACTCCACCTCTTCCTCTTCCTCTACCTCTGGTACGAGGAAACCTATTATTATCAGCATATCCTCCCCTTTGCTCAGGTTACTGTCCTCTTTGATTAGCATATCGCCCTCTCTATGAGGTTCCACCTCTCTCTGTCTGAGTCTGAGGTTTCTTACAGTCATCCCTGGGCTTCTGGTATTTATCTTGGGCAACTGATTTGTCTTTGGGCTGACTTCTGCCTCATCCCCTCTGACTTTGTTTTCGGCTCAGCTTCTCCTCAACTTTCAGAGCCAATTGGTAAGCATCCCCCACAGTTCGGATGGTTTCCATATTCAGTTCATCCTGGATTTCATACCTCAGGCCATTCATATACCTGGCCACCTTTTCTTCATTGCTTTCATGATGACCTGCTCTAATGTTCAACCTGTAAAATTCCTCAGTGTACTATTTCACCGTCATCATCTTCTATCTCAGGTTTTGCATCCTCCTGAACAGAGAAATTTGATAGTCCCTGGGAATGAATTTTACCTTCATCTTTGCAATCATCCTGTCCCAGCTCCTAATTTTTTGCTTTCCTTGGCAACACCTGTCAGCTTGCAGTTTATCCCACCACAATGCTACATGTCCGTTTAATCTTGTGACAACATGTCTGACCTTCTTATCATCTTCGATATCTTCATAATTGAAGTAAGTGTCAAGAGCTCTAATCCAGTCTAATAACTCTTTTGCATCCAGACTCCCTTCATAAGCCAGAATGTCCATCTTTGTTTTTGAACTCATCCGAGTGATGGCCTTAATTAAACGCTCATTGGCTGCATATTCTACTGGGATTTCTTCTTCTTCACGTCCAACATCACCTTCATCCTCGAATTCACTGATATTTCCTGCATCATCTCTTCGCCTTTCTCTAATCTCCATGTCCTCCATTCTAGCACGAAGATTTTTCATTCTTCTTTCCACATATGGATTCTGTACTTGCCTGTCTCTGTCTCTAGACATTTCCCTTTCTCTGGAAAATTCTCTTTCTCTGGACAATTCTCTTTCTCTCTCTGGATCGGGTGATTGTCTACCTCTTCTCCTTGGCAGCATGGTGAAATTCTTCTTTTCTTCTCTTCTATAGAAAATAGGGAAATTTTCTTGCTCTAATACCACTTGACGCAAACGACCAACCAGGGCATGTCTGCTCTCACCAAGACCTTCTCTTCCCTAGGCCCGAAGAACAAAAGAGGTTCTTCAAATCCCTTATCGTGACTTTTCTGTACCCACAGAATATTCTCCTTACGATCCCCCTTTGACATATCGAGAAATCAGGTTTCGCGATATCGCGAAACTCGCGAGCACATTCCTCGTGCTACATAAAACCCCGAAACCCGATGGGTTTTGATATCAATACTTCTTCGTTCGTATCAGGGATTCCCCTATCAGTAAATCGGCATATGTAGTGTCATGTTTCACTGCCTTCCCAAATCTCCGAACCCCGATATGTGATGGCGCTCCCGCTATGGTGCTAGCCCCTCCGGCTACTCCTCCTTATGTGACCTGTCAACCCTCGTGACCGTGTCCTTCATCCTTATCGGGATTTCAGAGTTCACGAGTTTGAAATGCAAAGAACTCGCACTTCAGGAATCCTCGATCCCCGATCTTCGATGCCACCTGTCCTTTGTCCACGGCAAAGGCCTGGGGCCCACGCTCCCGTAGGGATTGGGAAATTGCGAATTCTGAGTGCGCTGTGACACGAACCTTTCCAAATTCCAAACTCCGATATGCGGCACCACTTGTCGTCGTCTCAGGGTGAGACTCGACCCTCCGACACCTGTCCTCCACTAGGCTTCTTTAACCCTGTCGGGAAATCGTGGATCGTGATTTCTACATACGCAATGCGCTTGATTCCGAAAATCCTGAAATGCCGAATCCTGACTCCTCGAGATCTCTTGCCACGTGTTCCTCCAATCAACGATTCAAGCTACTTCGGGAAATCGCCGATCGTGATTTCACTATGCGAGCGTTTCTCCACTCCGGGAACCCTGATGCCTCCAAACACCGACTCGCTCAGATCTCCTACCACGTGTCCTCGATGATGGACAGTCCAAAGCGCTCGTCGAGAAATCACGGATCGCGATTTCAACATGTGAGATTTCTACGTCCTCTGAAACTCCGATATCCGGATGGACGGAACCCCGACTCTCCTGATGTTTGACACGTGTCCACTTTGAGATCAATGGTTGAGATCCTTTTGGGAAATCACGGATCGCGATTTCGTTCTACCAGAGTTTCACGACCATGGAACCCCCGATATCCCGATGACCCAAATACCGATGACTTCTCCTCTGTTCGTTGGGGTTTAAACTCTACGCAACTTCGCACGATCTGACGGCTGACAGGGTTTCGTCAGTCTCTTCGGCGAATCCTGACTGTCGATTCCTCCCTCTTGAGGATCTCCAGAGAATGGCTAGGTGTTCCTTCTCAGTGCTTGTTTTCTGACGTCGGCGCTGCAGCTCCTATTCAAACCCCCCCTTGGGCACAACTCCTGCACTTTCTTTCAACTATGTCACGAAGGTGCTATACCTCCTGAGCTTTTCCACTCTGGTTCTCTCAGAGGGAACTTGCGCGCACTCCTTGTGGCAACCCTATAAACACTTCAAGTGTTCAGCCTTCTTTGACTCTGTGCAACTCCTACAGTAGTAGTCCTTGGCTTCCTCTTCTCAGGTTAACAACTGAGAATTCTTCCTTCAGTCTGCACCTCCTAGCATGGTTTCAACAACTCACTTTCGCTTCTGAGAGCTTTGAGAACAAGAGTTTAACTCCCTGAGCCTTCTGTCAACGCACTCCTTGCGGACGACTTCAACAGCACTCCTTGCAGGAATCCTTGCTCGAAAAGGAGAAACAATCGTAACTCACTTCACTTCCTTTCAGACTTCTATCTTAACACATTAAATCATATGCACGGCATAGCAACAATTCCTAACAGGAAGAAATATTCATCAACAGAGCATTCAACACATATACACTGAGAATAACACAACAACCATGAATCTGAATCAACTTCTTCTATTAATTCCATATCTATACATGAGTGTTCTTCTACAGTTCTCTATTATTCTCCTATGCTCTAGATTCTTCTAACTCTTGTTGCTAATGTTACAATCATCCAAATGAGGGTGTCTATATCTGGTTTTCCCTCCTGCACTCAAAAACTGTCTAATATAAGAATTCAACTCTATCTACCTGCAACTACTACAATAAATGCCTCTGTCTATCTTAGATGAGAGCGTATGGATCGAGGTCTGATTACATTATTTCCAAAGTGCCTAAATTAAATGGTCTCATTTATGTTTAGCGCGTCAACTCCAAGGGAAAATTTTGAAAATTCGAAAACTTGCGTTGGGCGTCTTCCAGCTGACTTCCACTTCCACATTGGTTGCTTGTCGTGAGGGATTCTCCTACATCAAAATGCGTACAAATGGTTATGCATTTAACGAAATTTCTACAAAATGACCATAATTTACAGATGAACCTCGTAATGTTAGGATTTCATTGGAAACTCACAGTGTTAATCCATTTGGAGAGTTTCAGTCTGTTTACTCAGTGTGGCCTATTTTTTTTTATCAACAATAACATTCCTCTTTCAATGTCAATAAAGAGGGAACACATAATTTTGACAATCATTGTTCTAGGTATTTATTTACATTAATTTTTCGAATGTAAATTTTTCATTTTTCTCTTTTTTTGCACAATATCTTTTATTTATCTATTTACGTATATATACATATCATGGTAGTGATTTCATATAATTTCAAACAATTAGGTAAGTACCAAGTTAAAGATATGAATATTTATACCAAGCCTCTTATCGACGAGCTACTAAAGTTATGGGAGGGCATCACTATGTATGAAATATATAAACCAATTGGGAAGAAGAGATTTCAATGCCGTGGAATACTTTTATGGACAATTCATGATGCCCCAAGACTAACACATTTTTATGTTATGTAACATTCCATATTGCATGCTTGAATAGTATATAATTAATTGAATATATCATGCATGCTTTTTAAATAATTCTTTCGTATATTAATAATTCACATTAATCCATCTGTTGCAGGTCTTCATAGAAAGGGTGAATTTGCATTTTCAATTTGTGGTCCAAAGATGAAATCTCGACGGTCAAAATGTTTAGGAAAGGAGGTGTTTGATGAGTATAGACACTTCCTCTCTAAGAACCATAAGTATTGTACTACTGGAAAAGATCTTTTCTATGGGAAAGAAGAGACTGGACTAAAACCTTAAAGAATGACACATCACCTATGGAAGTTGGAATATGAAAAAATTAATCCTCGAGGTACGCATTTTTTTATGTATCGTAAATGGAATCGTGTTTTGAAATTTTATTCAATTATTCAATTTATTTTGCCGCATTTGATAAATAGTGCTCTGATTTTTTTTATGCTTCATAAATGTCATTGTCATGAAGGTTGTAATAATGGGATTCCACAAGGAATGAAATGTTATACCACTCAATTGATGAGGTTGCCTTACTATTATGAGCTAAAAATAGTTCATTTTTTTGATACAATGCATATCGAGAAGAATGTGATAGAAAAATTATGGAAAATCATAGATGCAAGGAGAGATAAAGAAACATTTGTCAAAATTTGTAATGACATCCAGGAAGCCAATCATGCAATGCAAATTTTGATCCGATGAAATAGATTTGGAGACCAAAATAACCTTCCATGGTTATTAACATAGCAAAAAAACAATGGTGTAAAAGAGGTCATTCAAAAAAAAAAAATCCCACAGGTTTTTGTTCAAACATAAAGAATATCTTAATGAAGAAAGGTGAATTTGGTGGGGTAAAAACACATGATTGGCATACCTTCATTAAGGTAATTAATAATTTTAGTATTTATATTTATATATTGGCCGTATACATTTTTTGAGATTTTTAATTTTTTTGTCTAGTTTTGAAACAAGTAACGATTCATTTTTATTGTTACAATATGTTTTACCTCTATCTCTCCCAAACAACTTTGACAACAATGTCAAACAAGTTATATATTATCTTAGAAAATACATGAGGTAAGTAGCTACAATATATATGCAAAATAAATTTCAATTTTTTGTTGTACTTAATGACATGTGTTTTACTTCTAATCTAATATGTATTATGTTTTGTTGAAACATGTTATTTTATTGCGTCATGATTTGTATATGGTTTTCATTGAAATAAATCCATGAATATTATATAAATTATTTGAAGAGAGAAATTCCTCGGCTAATGTGTGAAATGCAGAAGTATCTACCTCCAACATTTTTCAATGCACAAGAAGACTACCTCATACACCAAGTTGAGGAGATTGAAATGTGTGGACCTATACATGCAAGGTCAATGTGGATGGTGGAGAGGCACTTGAAATCATTGAAGGCTTTGGTTAGACAAAGAGCATGTCCTGAGGGTTCTACAGTGGAGGGATATATGGTATATGAATCCATAGTGTATATTAGTCAGTATCTTCCTAAATTAGCAGCACAAGATATGCATACAATGGATTTCATTTGGGATGTGAAATCCATCAAAAAATTTGAAGGGGAGCAGTTGTTGGGGAAAGGTACAATGAAGAAAGTGAGAGGTAATATTTAAATTGTGGATATTTGTAATAAATATAAATTTTCAATTTTTTTTTTATTATCATATTCATTTAATACTTATTATTTCATCATTTATTAATATTTACCATGGTTATAACTAATAATTAATATTGGTGAATTGTGTTTTTTTGATTTGTCAGTTACTCAAGATTGGGATGCACTACATTTATACATTGCAAATAATATTCACTGGTTGAAGGTATGGATCGGTAGATGTAAACAACATCATGGTGGTATGTTATCATGGAAAGAATTGTCTGAATTGGTTAGAGAAGCTCATCATAATGGATATTATGATGTTATGCAGAGGGAAATAGATTTAGCATATTGTTTGAAATATGGAAAGGCAAGCAAATTCACCCATTTTATTCAGTTATTTTATATTATATTAATGTGACTGTAGGTGTGTTTTTTTCATATTATACTTTCCAAGTTATATAAATTTGTTTATTATTAATTGACAATGCATATTTTACATGTCTGGCATATTGCAGTTAAAACACGACAAGGCTATGTGCTCCAATGGTCGTAAATTTCACATCAAACAATTAGATGAAACAAGGAAAACTTTTGATAGTGGGACAACTGTAGTATTCCAGGTCACTAATGTTTCCTCTAGGAGTGCCAAACGTCCTCGAGAATATGAAAATAGATACTATGGGTTTTTGAATGATATAATTTAGTGTGACTTTAATTCCTTCAAATTAGATTTGTTCGATGCTAAATGGTATAGGTTACAAATGCATGAACATGATGAGGAAAGAAATGTTATTCAACATGCCAATGAATTTCTAATGACTAAAACATTGGTTTTTTAAAAAGAAAATGACTGCTATGTTTTTCCAACTCAATGTGTACAAGTATTTTACTCAAAGGTTCTAGGTAAGAGGGATTGGTCATTTGTTGTTAGATATGATCCAAGAAGAAGCCCAATAAAGTATATTGTAGAAGAAGAAGATGTAGAGCTAGAGTAGGAAGAATATGGGTTGATAGATGAAGAATACAAAGAAAATGAACTAGGCATAGGAGACAATCCGTCAGTTCTTGATGATGATATCAATGAAGATATGCTCAAAAATGACATTGATGATGATGATGATATCATCAATCCTTTCAACATTGTTTCTAAATCGGATGATAATATAGATGTTGAGTTGGATGATCAAGAAGAAGATACATAAGAAGGATGATACAAATGTTGCATTTGTCAATGAGGTACATAAGTAGATATTTTAATTTATATGAATTATTCTATTTAAATAATTTTGTATGTGGGTTAATTAGATGTTTTAAAGTTTTGTTTCATTTTTGTTTTGGTAGTTTCTATGCATGATTACTATGTTGTTTTTGTTTATTTTCTATTTTATAGATTTGGTATTGGTAATTGAGAGTGATGTGAGGGGGGGGAGGGGCCATATGAACTTTCACCTTCACGTGGTTGGCCTTATTTAGTAGAGAATAAGTTATTATTGAAACCAAGAGAAGTTCATCCATTCATATTTATACTCAAAGATCACTCACAGACCCACTCTATATATCGACCCATGAGATTTTGTATTTCAATAATGATTTCGTACTAATATTCTTTATGGAGAAAAAGAGTACTTAGATGAGAGAAAAAACAAACACATAAAATATCTTGAATCTTGTACGATTAATCAAGTACTTTTCATCAACATTATTGTGCCATGCCCTTGCGGTACTAGTAGATGCAGGGATGTGCATCTCGGTCGTATTTTAAAGGAAACATATAAAAGAAATTGCATTAGGGTTATATCAATACATGATGGGAAACAATAACCTGTGAATGGGGCCAATGTTGAAATTATTTCAAAATTTTTATGTATGGACCGAAACTTGACATGGATAGAGTGTTCACATGACTTGATGATATGGAAGGGTTTATAGACTCAAATATTACTCACACACCCACTCTATATATAGACCCATCTCGTCCTCATTTCATTTTTATTTTCTTGTTCGAATTTTAAAGGAAAAAAATATTAAAAGACATTGTAATGGGGCTAGAGTACATGATGGGAAACAATGGCCTATGAATAGGGCCAACATTGATTTTTTTTCAAAATTTTTTTGTATGCTCCGAAATTTGACATGGATAGAATATTCACATGCCTTGACAGTATGGGAGGGTTTCGAAACTCAAAGATCACTCACACACCCACTCTTTATATTCACTGTCTGTGTCTTTCAAAACCAAAATCATGCCAATTAGGCCCATGATTTTGGTCGTGGAGAGAAGAAGGCAATAAATGAGATTTCATATTTAAATAATGATTTCATACTAATATTTTTTATGGAGAAAAAGAGTACTTAGATGAGAGAAAAAAAAAAGACATAAAATAACTTGAATCTTGTGCAATTAATCAAGTACTTGTTTATCAACGTTATTGCACCATGTCGTTGTAGTACTAGTAGATGTAGGGACGTGAATCTCAGTCGTATATTAAAGGAAACATGTAAAATACATTGTACTAGGGCTAGATCAATACATGATGGGAAACGGTAACCTGTGAATGGGGCCAACGTTGAAATTATTTCAAAGTGTTTATGTATGCACTAAATTTGGCATGGATAGAATGTTTGCATGCCTTGACAATATGGAAGGGTGTCCAGAATCAAATATTTCTCACATGCCCACTCACTATATCAACCCATCTCGTCCTCGTTTCATTTTAATTTTCTCGGTCAAATTTTAAAGGAAACAACTTTGAAAAGACATTGTACTAGGGATAGAGTACATGATGGGCAACAATGACCTATGAATGGGGCCGACGTTGAAATTGTTTCAAAATATTTATTTATGCACAAAAATTTGACATTGATAGACTATTCACATGCCTTGACAATATGGGAGGTTTTCTAGACTCAATGATCACTCACAAACCTGCTCCTTATATTCATCGTTTGTGTCATTCAAAACCAATAGCATGCCAATTAGGCCCATGATTTTGTTCGTGGCGATAGATGAGATATTGTATTTAAATAATGATTTCATACTAATATTATTTATGGAGCAAAAGAGTACTTATATGAGATAAAAAACCAAATACATAAAATAACTTGAAGCTTGTGTGATTAATCAAGTACTTCTTTATCAACGTTATTACATTCCCTTGCAGTACTAGTAGATATGGGGACATGCATCTTGGTCATATTTTAAAGGAAAAAACTAAAATAAATTGTATTAGGGCTAGATTAGTACATGATGGGAAACATTAACCTGTGAATGGGGCCAACATTGAAAATCTTTCAAAATGCTTCTATATGCACTAAAATTTGACACGGATAGACTGTTTTCCTACCTTGATGATATGGAAGGGTTTCCATACTCAAATATTATGTCTCGTCTTCTTTCCTGGTGATCTCTTATGTGTTCATTTTTGTTACAACTCTTCATGTGGGTACCGGGTTTTGCCAAGTTTTTGAATATATTTTTTTTGCATTTGTTGTATTAGTGAAATTTTTTAAAGTAAAGAATAAATCAAAATGACATCGAGTAACACCATCCAATTTATAAGTGTGGTCGTTTTCATTCCTTTCATGTGGGTGGGTGCACCTCTTTCCAACTCACCTTGCATTGCGTTTGGATTCCCTGCCTATTTTCATTATGATTCCTCATGTGGGTGCCCTTCTTGCCAACTCGCCTTGTGTAACGACCCCATCTTTACGACTACAAGTGAAACAACAGTGCAATTTTTTTTTTTTTGAAAGAAGGCGATGACAAAAACAATTAACCACACAACTGATGATGAATGCAAGCATGCAGTCTAGGAAATAGGCTACTATGACTCCACGCACTAGAAAAAGAGAAACTGGGCGAAACGTGCGTAGAAAACAAGGAGAAAAAATGACTACCCGCCCAATGCAAATAGGACATGCCTACAAGATTAAGGGACAACATCCCCTCTTAACACAACAACCTTGAAGAAAAAGACTAGAACCTCAAGGCGTGCAAAACAAATGCATGAATACATTCCACCCATGCATCTAAAGAAACCTACCATGCTCGTCAACACTCACACAGAACGCATTGATTCTAGCCAAGTTCTTAATCACCGCTATCCAATAGGGAATGCCATGATCCCCTCATCAGGAATCATGTCGTCCCCAGATGATAGATGCGTCAATAAACTTGGTGCATCAATCCTAATGGGACCAAGGATTCAAGAAAATCCAGCGCATTAGTAGGTGAAGCAATTGACACAAGACTACACCCACACCCCAACAAAAGTTCGACAAGACACAAGAGGGAGACAAAAAAGGAAGACCCAAGCCAAACATCACTTCATCAACAACCCAACCCAATCATCAAGTCTAAACTAGCCAATACTAAATTAGCTTTAAATATGGATCTACTTTAACCTGTCTAAATCATGAAGTCAATGATTTACCGCCTAAATTAACATGATATACAGTTCTATTTTAGCAAGTCTAAATTACCAATTTAGACAACCACTATATATCAATGAGCATTAACCACAAATGAAAATTTAGCAAGTGAATACTACTACTAGTTAATAGATTTTAATTCTAAATTAATCCTTAAACAAATCTTATTTGCAAGTCTAAAATTTACAATTTAAACATTATTACAATCTATCTAAAATTATCACAATCTCATTTAATCATTAATTAAGGTCTAAGTGGGCAATTCTAAATTAATCCCAAATTTCAATCTAACTAACAATTGACATTAAATAACAACATTAACTACATCAAGGCATAATGCAACAATGAAACATTTATTAACTCATTAAATTACCACATGTTGTCTATCTATACTAATCATACCCAATGACATATATATATTAACATTAAAAAGAATTGTTGAGAAATGACTATGCCAATTAAGCGGGCTAAGTTAATGTGGTTGGTGGTTATAAACATAATCATCAATTCAGAATTTAATGTTATCTTGTTTTTTTAATATTAAATGTTATATCAGGCTAAAAAATGCACACTTGGTGTTAATATTAACTAAATCCTACCGCATTAATTATCATTTCTAATCTAGAAAGGAGGAACGATGTCCGCAATTAATAAAGTGAATAAAAACACTGTCAGGTAAGGTAACATGCAAGGGTAATAGACAACAGTTTCAAAGGCAGAAGCATAATCTTCAGAAATGAGAGATCACAACCTCATAAAGGCAAGAAATTTTCCATGCAACCAAGGTAATAGATGGCAGTTATTTTGGAAAAAATCGCAGGCAACATTTAAGGAAAACTCATGGTCTTTAAGAAGCAACACAATCATATTTAATTAAGAAAAATCACTGTACAGAGACACACCAGAAGGGAAGCACATTTCTGACATCATTTAAATAAGAAAATCGTTGTGCAAAAATGCACCAAAATGGAAATTACATTGTGCAAAAATGCACCAAAAGGAAACTATATTGTCGTCATCATTTAAAAGGAAAATCATTGTGCAAAATGCACCAGAAGGAAACCATGTTTCTGTCATCATTTGAAAGGAAAATCGTTGGGAAAAACACATCAGAATGGAAACTACATTGCCAACATCATTTAAAAAGAAAATCATTGTGTAAAAATGCACCAGAAGGAAACCACATTGCTATCATCATTTGAAATTAAAATCGTTGGGCAAAACACACCAGAATGGAAACTACATTGTCGTCATCATTTAAAAAGAAAATCGCTATGCAAAAATGCACTAGAAGGAAACTATATTGTCGTCATCATTTAAAAGGAAAATCACCGGGAAAAACTCACCAGAATGGAAACTATATTGTCATCATCAGTTAAAAAGAAAATCTCCGTGAAAAAACACACTAGAAGGAAACTATATTGTCATCATCATTTAAAATGAAATTCGTTGGGAAACAGAATTAAAAGCGTGGAGATAAATTATCCATCAATATAAAATGCAAGGTGAAATGTATCCATTAATGCACAATAACACAGAGTTAAATTATTCATCAATGCATCCAATGCAAAGTTAAATTGTTCATCAATGCATAAAACACAAAGTAAATTTATCCATCCATGCATAAAAATGCAAAGTTAAATTATTCATTAATGCACAAAACATAGAGTTAAATTATTCATCAGTACATAAAATGCAGAGTAAATTTATCCATCAATGCATAAAAACACAGTCAAGAATGTAAAAATGTAGAGAATAGTAAGAGAAATGTAAAGATCCAAAGGGAAAGTCATTGAGATGACCATAGAGATTCTATCAGCCGAAGAGAAACGAAAATCCAAGGTTAAGCCCTCAAGGCACGGAGAACAAAAACAAGTGCAGAGATAAACCAACAAGGACACAAAGAAATCCATACACAGAGGTACTTTTTGCTAGAAGGTGCAAGGAAACAATCAACCAAGGACAAACAACAGAGGTAGACGACTGACATGAACATCCTTCACTCATCATCCAAGCACATAAAAGAAGGGCATTGAGATCCATAGGTCTATTAACACCGAAGTGACGACCGTAGATCAGGCTCCTGGCTGACTTCTTAGGCATGGACTGATGAGCAAGGGACAAAGGAAAAAATAAACCGCAAACATCACAATCAATAAACCACAGAATGATCAAGATATACAGGGATCAAAGGCCATGGGAAATCAACATCAAGCTAAAGGCTATGGGGAAAATTTCAATCATCAACTAGAATGCTATGACAATCATTTTCCTTACCCAATTAAACATGCAGAACTAAAAGAATAATCATACTAACAATATACCATGCAAAAATAAAGGAAGTGTATCATTACCCAATCTCCCGCTTTGAGTTGATTTCCTACACTCTTCGTGCCACTCTCGCTTGTCAACCGATGAGACTTCACCAGTACCTCCCAACCAATGCTAGGGGTACTCTTTTTCCCCCTTAGCCCCCCGAGCCTCAAAGGGGCCACACACACTATCCATAGAATCAACTAGCTCCCAGATCACCTCGCAAGGCCGAGCTACCACTCCTCACCGAGCTAGGTATCCCAACTCCCACAAGCTAAGTCAGTCAAGTATAGATTTCTACAACGTAACATTACGCAAACAGAAGACATCCATCATCCTTCTCCTCCCTCCATTATATATATTTTCGAAGTCCTTTACTTTCCCAAAATATAATTTAATTTAATGTTTAGTAATTTAATTCATAAAAATCCTCCCCGTACATGTGTCACCCATCCCCTTCATTCCTCCATAAATTAATTTTATTAATTAATTAATTATGATTATTTCTCTCACCCACCTAAAGTCATTCCTAGAATCGCTTCTAGGTGTCCCCATATTCCCTTACAAGTTTTAATGACTTTCCCCCTTATTAATTTACTAGTTGAGTTTAATTTAAAAAATTCTTTAATGCTAGATACCTTACTAAGTTAGATTCTCTTCTTTTTCCTTGTGTTTCCCCTTTCATTTTATGTTTCTCGTTTTTTCCTAATTTCCTAATTATTTCAGATTTCCCTCTTTCCCCTTTTTATTTAATCTCAAAAAGGCATGTGCATAAACTTACCCCTTTTCCCTTTTTCTTTTTAATGAATGATTTTTTTTAATTCGCATAATATAGTAAAACAATTATTTCCCCCTTTTTTAAATTTATCCCAAAAGATTTTTATAAATCAATTTAATTGCTTACCCCCTTCTTGTCACAATATTAATGATGATTATATATATATATATTATTCTTTTACCACAAGTTTCACCTAGACCTACATTTTAATTTTCGAGGCTGGGTGACATTTTATTAGGGAAAATGTTTTATATTTTTCTTATCACGTTATTCTTCCTAGGGACATATAGGTTCATCCATTTATTAATTAACAACACGACGTGCCCTTCAGGATGCACTAGGTGCTCCAAGGGTACCACTCGCCTCATTCTGTTTCCCTTGCACGACATGCCCTTCAAGATGCACTATGTGCTCCAAGGGTGCCACTCGCTTCTTGACTGACTTAGTAGACATCAATAACCCCTGGAGTCAATACTCCGCTAGGTGATATTGTGGAAGACTAAAGGCCTCTAAGGAATAAATCCCCTACCTTATTGCGCACCCCTTAGAATCATTGTGAGTGGTTGTCGCAGTCGACCCTCACAACATCGTGAGTCTTCTCAAACTAGGTAGTTGTTAACCTATAGTTCAAGCCATGACGGAAGTTCTAGTAGGCTATGGCAGGTATTTTTTTCACACCTCTCCCTCAACATCTCTGGTAGTCTTGCATGACCCCTCTACTCCACATGTGAGTCTGGTCGGCAAGCTATAGTCAACCTGCATCATCAATGAATCATGTCAGATATAACATCCAATATCATATCATCTAATCATATGCACAATGTCATATATAGAACAATAAAACCCCCAATAGTTCACTCCTTGAATCGATCTGGAGTCCAAGGGGTTCCATCAATGCCCCTGCATCCTCGAGGTCCAAAATCACGCACACTCAGGAAAAATCTAGTCAATAGCACCTGTCTATGTCAATGCAGCCAAATAACATGTCATCAATTCATAACGCCTCATAATCGTAAATCAAATGCCCAAAAGTATAATAATATGGATCACTTGTGAGAAAGTGTCCTCAAAGAATAAGTTCTCTTAGTGCGCACAAGAGCGGGATGTTACATACACCCCCTCTTGCTCTAAAGTTTGTCCCGAAGTTTCACAGTATATAAGTGACGAAATAATATGTATCACAGTATCATAAGTCTATCTATCAAACACAAATGGAAACTTCTGGCGCATATCATATGCATCCTCCCAGGTCACCTAGAACGGACTATAGTTGTCCCACTAGACCTTGACCTGATCTACTATTCGACGTCGTAGTTGTTGAATGCAATGATCCAAGATGCAGACCGTCTCAGCCGTGAGCGCCCCCTCGTCTGATACCTACAAGGAACTCATGTCAATAGCATGTGTAAGATCACTAGTATAATGTCTCAAAACAGATATGTGAAAAACATCATGCATACACCTCAAAGAATCAGGCAAGGCTAGTCGATAGGCCACGAGACCCTTTATCTCCACAATCTCGAAATGTCCCATGAACCTAGGAGAGATTTTATCTCCCTTTCCAAACATGATCGAAATATTATGTGGTTTAACCTGCCAGAAGAATCCATCACCAACCTCTTAAATATGGTTGACATGGTGCGCATTAGCATAACTTTGTTTCCAATCCTATGCTTCTTTAATCCTTTGTCTTATTGTTTGCATTTTCTCTTCCATTTCTTGGATCGCTTCTGGTACCACCAGGACCCTATCCTTAAGTTGATCCCAACTCAAAGGTGTCCGACATAGTCGCCCATAAATAAAATTGAAAGGCACTGATCCAGATGGATATCGGTGGCCACCCACCTTCTCCAACTGGCTCAAAACAGTTTTCTGACGTTTTTGGCAATTTACTATTTTTAGCAGTTTTTCGGGTCTTGAACTTTTGGATCCGTTTTGAGGCCCTAAACGATGTTTTTTGGGGTATGTTGTGGTAGCAAATTTTCATGAAATTTTGTTCAAATGTTGTATTCCTCGGATAGATCTTTCCGTTGAGATATTATATGCCTAAAACAGAGATCGTATGCAAACGTTACGACCCCAAGAAGTTGATGTACTCACTTACCCAAACGGGGCCCACATGACTTTTGGCGCTTCATCTCCTAGGGTTAGGTTTTTGGATGTCTAGGACTTTTGGTATTCCTGTTTATTGTAAAAATGCCTTCAGAGCCTCATTGTAATCATCTTCTTGCGAATGCGCGCTACCGTCACATCTCTTCTCATAGATAAGCCGCCACCATTCCAGCAAGCTTGTTTCCGTTGCATTTTTACAGTTTCAGCTTATTTCGTTATTTAATAGAAAACCAGTTTTACTGTATCTCTGTTATTTTTGTGTTAAGCACATGTTAATAACCGATATTTATTTCGTTCTTCTCATAAAATCCGGATCAGGCACCATCTTAATGGTTCTTTGGTAATTGTTGTTATAAGCGAATTCCACCAGTGGAAAGAATTCCTCCCAACGTTGTTTTTGTTCCATCACATACATGCACAACATGTAATCCAAGTTTTGGTTTGTTTGTTCGGTCTACCCATCAGTCTCCGGGTGATACACAGTATTGAAGTTAAGTTGGGTTCCCAAGGCCTCTTGGAAACTCGTCCAAAATCGTCCAGTAAACACTGATCCTCGATCGGATATAATCCTCTTAGGCACGCCATGCAGCGTCACAATATCATTGATGAAAACTCTAGCTATGTTAGGTGCCTCATATTTTATACACATAGGAATAAAGTGAGAACTCTTCATCAGAGTGCCTACTACTATGAAAATTGAGTCATTTCCCCTTGCCGTCAGTGGCAACCCAGCAATAAAATCCATCGAAATAACCTCCCATTTCTATTCCGAAATAGAGTGTGGATATAGTAATCCTGCTGGGTGTCTATGTTCATCCTTTACCTACTGACATTCTAGACATATAGCCACATAGTTTACTATGTCTACCTTCATTCCCTTCCAGAAGAATAATGGTTTAAGCTCTACCCTCATCTTCGTGACTCTCGGGTCAGCCATGTATACTACTCTATGAGCCTCACTTAGGACCAATCTTTGCAACTCGTTGTTCGGTGGTACGTAAATGTGATTTTTAAACCTCAACAATCCATCGTCGTCAAACGTAAATCATTCAAATGTTGGTACCATCATTTTATTTTGTTCAATAAAACCCTCAACCTCTTTGTACCAGTCATCGTCACGCTGTAAAGTTAGAATTTTTTCACATAGATTCGTCTGAAGAGGTAACATAGAAAATATGTGTGGTCTCTGACTCAATGCATCTACCACTCGGTTCACTGTTCCTTTGGATGTAAGTAATCTCAAAGTCATACTCGCTAAGTAATTCTAACCAATGTCGTTCTCACGCATTCAGGTCACTTTGTGTAAAAATGGATTGTAGTCCATAGTGGTCCATATTTAGTTCAAATTTCATCCAACAAGGCAGTGTCTCCAAACCTTTAAGGCATATAAAATGGCTAACAACTCCAAATCTTGTGTCGCGTAGTTCTCCTCATGCCTTCTTAGTTTCCTCCATATGTATGCGATCACTCAACCATCTTGCATCAAGACTCCGCCTAAGCCTTCCTTGGATGCATCAGTGCATACTAGGAAGTCTGCATCCATGCCAGGGACCTTTAGTATCGGTATTGTTGTCAACATCTCCTTGAGCCTCTGAAATTCTACCATGCATTTCTCAGTCCAAACAAACTTCTTGTTCTTCTTATGCAATTCCATGATGGGATTTGCTATCTTTGAAAATCCCTTGATGAACCATCGATAGTATCCTTCTAGACCCATGAACCTACATACTTACAGGACATTTTTCGGTGCAGGACATTCCATAATATCCTCGACCTTCACCGGATCCATGATGATACCTTCACTGAAGATGACATGTCCTAAGTAGTGAATCTTTGATTGATAAAATTAGCATTGGGACAAATTCCCATACAATTTGTGCTCTTGTAGACATTGTAGTACTAAGCGTAAGTTCTCGTCATTCTCCTCCATCGTCTGAGAGTAAATCAATATGTCTTCAATGAATACTTCGATGAACTTGTCCAAGTACTCGTGGAACACCCCATTCATCAAACTCATAAATACCCCTGGGGTGTTTGTTAGTCCAAGCAGTAAAACAGTAAACTCGTAATGTCCAAATCTCATCTTAAAGGTGTTCATAGGGACATCATCCTCCTTGATCCGCAACTGGTCATACCCTAATCGCAAATCAATCTTTGAGAACACCATCGCACCCTTCATCTGATCAAATAGATCATCTATCCTCGACAATGGATAGTGATTCTTGATCGTTACCTTGTTCAATTGATAGTAGTCAATGCAGAGCCTCCACAACCCATCCTTCTTTCATATGAAAATAATAGGAGCACCCGATGGTGACACACTTGGACGTATCAGTCCCAAGTTTAGCAATTCTTTCAATTTCATTCTCAACTCCTGTAACTGTGGGATTGACATCTGATAAGGCGTTCTAGCTATCTCTTTAGTCCCCATTTTTAGGTCAATAGTAAACTCCAATTCCCTCTCCGGCGACATCCCAGGTAACTCCTCCGAAAAGATGTCTGCAAACTCTCTCACCACAGGAAGGTGTTCTAGAACTTCTACTACTCCCTTCTTGTTTAACACGGGGATCGCATAAATATTACATCCCTTGTGCATGCTATTCTGTAGCTGCAACGAAGAGAAGAACCTCAGGGAACCTCCCTGGTTCTATCCTACAATCATGCACCTTTTTCCCTCATCATCGACCAAGCTCAAATGTTTTGTCTTACAGTTGAGTATCACCTCATGTGATTCCAACCAGTCCATACCAATCATGAAATCATAAGATCCTAAGATCATGATGTACATGTTGGCCCTGGTGAAAAACTCTCTCAGGTTGAGGGTACAACTTGTAACCTTCCCTCCAACCTTCCATTTGGCTCCAGAAGCCATCACTACGAAGCTAAACTCATCATGTTCGACTGCCTTTACCTTAATCCTTTTTAGCGCTACACCAGAAATGAAACTCTTGGTAGCACCAGGATCAATCAAAATACTAAGGGTATGGTCAGTGATAGTACCCAACGTCTCAAGAACATTCAACTAGTTCTCTTCTTGGCGGTTATTCACAGCTGCATGTATCCAATGGGCCTTGCCCAAATATTCCATGGTAGTGGGTCTAGATGATCCAGATGCTCTAGTCCTCTCCACTGGGCAGTCGCGCTAGTAGTGTGACTCCCCACATGTCCAACACCCATTCTTCATTCCAGTACTCTTGGTACCCGAAGTAGAAGATGACAGCTCACCAGCCTGGAATCTTGGTCTGTTTTGCAAAATAGGCCTAAACTGTTGTTGCTATAGTCGACACTGCTACTGGTGTTGTGGTCCTCGATAAGGTGCTCATTATTGAGGCACCGGTCATCGAGGTGTAGTGAAAGTGGATCCCCTCTAGAATCCACGATATCCTGGTTTTATGTCTGGATGGTATCTAATGCTACTGCGCACCAGATGACACTATCCCTGCTGGTCTCGCTGGAGTCCTGCTCTGACCCCCGCTGATAAACTCCTCCTCTACTATGAGGGCCTTCTGGACAACATAATGCAAGGTTTGAGGCATCAAAATGCTAACCTTTGCATGTAGGTTTCCATTAAGGTCGAACACGAACCTGTTGACCTTAAGTTTTTAAAATGGCCCTCGTACTCGGGCACCATACGATTTCCCTATCATAAGGAATTGAAATCATTGAGATGACGCTCAATGAATTCCTATAGGTACCTCTCTCAGAACCATTCCTCGATCAGTTCCCATGACACGTCTTCGACAACCATGTACATCTACGGTAGGAGCATCTTCCACCATAGAAGAGCACTCCCTTTCATTTGAAATACTGCCATGTAGACCTTCATGTTTGAGGTATAGTCGCAAAGTGCAAAGCACATCGCCATATTCTCCAACCATGCCTCGATGGTTGCACCATTCGGGGAACCAAAGAACTCGAGAAATTTGACCTTCTCGAGTTCACGTTGAATGCTACCAGTACTAACTAGAGCATGCGGTGGACCCTCAGGGGGTGCTGGTGCCCTGGCCTCATCTCTATCTAAATGACTGATCAATTCCTTAGACATCCGTTGAAAAGACCTCATCAGCCCAACCACGTCATCCACCGCTATTTTCTCCTACCCGACAACCTGTTCATCTCCCTGGAGGTTGGATCCCTCAGGCGTGGATGTTGTTGGAGGTGTCACACCTCCTCCCCTAGCACCCCGTCATCTGCCTCTGCAACGTCCTCTAACAATGATTACATGCATGGATATAAGTCAACTCAATTAGCAACATTATAATTGAATCATAATAATGAAAGCCATAGTGATCCCAAGTCGCGGGTTGAGCCCTACTTTGATACCATATGTAACGACCCCATCGTTACGACTACAAGCAAAATAACAGTGCAATTCTTTTTTTTTTTAAAGAAGGTGATGACAACAACAGTTAGACACACAACTAACATCGAACGCAAGCACATAGTCCAGGCAACATGCTACAATGACTCCATGCACTGGCACAAGAAAAACTGGGCGAAACGTGCGGAGACAACAAGGAGAAAAAATTACTACCCCCCTGGGGAAAACTGGACACACCTACAAGCTTAAGGGATAACATCCCCTCCTGACACAATGGCCTTGATGAATAAGACTAGAACCTCAAGGACCAAACACATGAAGGTGTTCCACCCATGCACCTAAAGAAACCTACCATGCTCGTCAACACTCACACAGAACACGTCGACTCCAACCAATTTCTTGATCGTTGCTATCCAACAGGGCGTGCCATGATCCCCTCATCAGTAATAATTTTGTCCCCATATGATAGACACGTCAATAACCTTGGTGCAACAATCCTAACAAGACCAAGGATTCAAGAAAATCTAGTGCACTAGGAGGCGAAGAAATTGACACAAGACTACACCCACACCCCAACAAAAGGTTGACGAGACACAAGAGGGAGACAACAAAGGAAGATGCAATCCAACCATGAATTCATCAACATCCCAACCCAATCATCAAGTCTAAACTGGTCAATACTAAATTAGCGCTAAATACGGATCTACTTTAACCCGTCTAAATCATGAAGTGAGTGATTTACCACCTAAATTAACATGATATACAGTTCTATTTTAGCGAGTCTAAATTACCAATTTAGACAACCACTATATATCGATGAGCATTAACAACAAATCAAAATTTAGTAAGCGAATACTACTACTAGTTAATAGATTTCAATTCTAAATTAATCCTTAAACAAATCTGATTCGCAAGTCTAAAATTTACAATTTAGACATTTTTACAATCAATCTAACATTATCAAAATCTCATTTACACATTAATTAAGGTCCAAGAGGGAAATTCTAAATTAATCCCAAATTTCAATCTAACTAGCAATTGACATTAAATAACAATATTAACTACATCAAAGCAGAATGGAACAACGAAACATTTATTAACTCGTTAAATTACCACATGTTGTCTATCTATACTAACCGTACCCAATGACAGCTATCTATTAACATTAAAAAGAACTGTTGAGAAATGACTATGCCAATTAAGCGGGCTATGTTACTATGGTTTGTGGTTATAAACATAATTGTCAATTCGAAATTTAATGCTATCTTGCTTTTTTAATATTAAATTTTATATCAGGCTAAACAATGCACACTTGATGTTAATATCAACTAAATCCTACCACATTAATTATCATTGCTAATCTAGAAAGGTGGAATGCTGTCCAGAATTAATAAATCCAATAAAAATGTTGTCAGGTAAGGTAACACGCAAGGGTAACAAACAACAGTTTCAAAGGCAGAAGCCCAATCTTCAGAAAGACGAGATCACAACCTCATAAAGGCAAGAAATTCGCCATGCAGCCAAGGTAACAGATGGCAGTTATTTTGGCAAAAATCGCAAGCAACATTTAAGGTAAACTTGTGGTCTTTAAGGAACAAAACAATTATCTTTTATTAAGAAAAATAGTTGCATAAAGACACACCAGAGGGGAATTGCATTGCTGGCATCATTTAAATAAGAAAATCGTTGTGCAAAAATGCATGAGAATGGAAACTACATTGTCGTCATCATTTAAAAAGAAAATCGTTGTGAAAAAACACACGAGAAGGAAACTATATTGTCATCATCATTTAAAAGGAAAACCATTATGCAAAATGCACCAGAAGGAAACCACATTGTCATCATCATTTAAAAGGAAAATCGTTGGGTAAAATGTACCAGAATGGAAACTACATTGTCGTCATCATTTAAAAAGAAAATCACTGTGCAAAAATGCACCAGAAGGAAAACACATTGCCATCATAATTTAAAACGAAAATCGCTGGGAAAAACACACCAAAATGGAAACTACATTGTTGTCATCATTTAAAAAAAAATTGTCATGAAAAAATGCACCAGAAGGAAACTATATTGTCGTCATCATTTAAAAGGAAAATCATTGGGCAAAACTCACCAAAATTGAAACTACATTGTCATCATCATTTAAAAAGAAAATCGTTGTCAAAAAACGCACCAGAAGGAAACTATATTGCCATCATCATTTAAAAGGAAAATCGTTGGGCAACATAGTTACAATCGCAGAGCTAAATTATCCATCAATATAAAACACAAGTTTAAATGTATCCATCAATGCACATTAACGCAGAGTTAAATTATTCATCAATGCATCCAACACAGAGTTAAATTGTTCATCAATGCATAAAACACAGAGTAAATTTATTCATCCATGCATAAAAACACAAAGTTAAATTATTCATCAACGCACAAAAACTCAGAGTTAAATTATTCATTAATACATAAAACACAGAGTAAATTTGTCCATCAATGCATAAAAATACAGTCAAGAATGTAAAAATGCAGAGAACAGTAAGATATGTTGGAGTTACTTCACACACACCTAGGATTTATTTTTCCCAAGTTTTTTATTTGTTTATTAGTCATAATTAATCATTATCTAGTCTCCTATATTTTAGGAGAGAATATTCCACCTAGAGAATATTCTTTCAGTTTACACTTCAGTTTGACTAGTTGAGTTGAGTTTAGATGTTGCATTGGGATCATCACCTTGTAACATTGGGATCATCACCATGCTAATTCTGCCTTGCCTTGGTATCATCACCAAATCAGTGCATTAGCCTTGATTCCCTGAGTTAACTCCTTACTACTCTTTGTTCAGTCAATTAACTAAAGGCTAGTTGACTAGTTAACTCAACTAGGTGGCAGTTCACTCCCGTAACTACCTGAGAGACTAGAATAGGTGGCAGTTCACTCCCGTAACTATTGGTGTATGTCCATATCACTCTATACCACCACTATGGTGACTTGTTTCACCTCAAGTCGAACTCATTGAGTTATACAGAGTATATAATCTATAAATTATTCATTATTCATAACGGTTAATGAGAATTCTTCCATTCTTTCTCTCCTTCTTCTTCCTTCTCCAATTCTCTCTGAAAATGTGTGTATTATTGTTTAGATAGATATATTCTGTGCAATTTCAACACATTTACATGGTATCAGATCCGACAGACTGCTAATAAAAAGCTACACCAAAATTTTTTGCAGGTACAAAAGATTGAAGACAACGGAAAGATGGAATTCCAAAAAGAATTCATTCTTACACCCTACAAATATTTTGCATGGAAGGATAAAATAGCCATACATATTCGATCCATAGAGTTTTATAGGTTAACCATGAATACATATACAGATCCGACATCAGCCATTGAAAAATTCAACTACTTAAATTGCATGGATGAGGCACTCAGAACAATTTGCAGTCTTATTTCTCCTAATCTCCTTTTTCATATATATTCCTGTAAGACTCCCAATGAAGAATGGACCATCTTGGAAGGGCTCTTTGGCAAACAGGATGATATGAGGGGACACATGCTGGAGGTGGAGCTGCTCACATTGGATCCAAAAAGCTTCGAGAATATCCAAGATTTCTTTACAAAATTCAAGGATTTACTGTCGTAATTCAAAGCTTGCGGGGTTGATAAATTGGAGGAGAAACAAATGGTTCTCACCATTCTCTCCAATCTTGGTCCTGAATTCTCACTATTCATATATACATTTCATACTGTTAGATTTTCCTCTAGAGCCACCTGGAAGATGCCTTCTCTTGAGGACTTTATCGAATCCATGACACAAGAGAAAACCAAGCTCATCAACATGGGCACAATCAAAGGCCCAAAGGAGTGTGCACTTACTGTGCATGATGGCATCCACAAATATAAAAAATATAAAGATAAAGATAAGCGAAAATCTCATGCACATACGAAGAAGGAAGGGTACGCAAAGCCCTTCACTGATGCCTCCAGATCCAAAGGAGAAAAGGGAAGAAAATGAGAGAAATGAACATACTATCACAAAGGATTCCATTCGAAATCTGCATGCATGAAAAAAAATAGATATGATGTCTCAGATACTTCAGAAAAAAAACCTTGAAGATCGCATCCCCAAGGGTGCAGAGAAGAAGAAGCCATAAGATCCGAATTCCAAGAAAGGCAATTCTAGACATCCCTTGATTTCCATCAACTCCTCTCTCGATGCTTGGATCGTATATTTAGGAGCATCACATCACATGGATGCCTCAGAAGTAGTATATTCTTCTTTGGATGCATAAAAAGGTCCTCCCATTATGATGGGGGACAACTCTTCTGTGAAAGTCACCGGCAAAGGAAGGATTGAACTAACCAACAAAAGTTTCGAGAATGTGTTGCATGTTCCAAAGATTTATGTCAACCTTCTCTCTATGTATCAGATGACGAATTCCATCACCAAAAAGAGATTCGTATTCACACCAAATTTTGTGGACATCTACGACATACAAACCAATTCCAGGGTTGCAACCGGTGAGGTAAATCATCATTCTAGATTATATACATTTTCTAAATTCATTGAACCTGATTCTTCTTTACTGCATACTCATGCTGATGAAAGTAGTAAGATATGGCACGAAAGGTTTGGACATTTGAATTTCAGATACATGAACAATTTAGCAAGAAAAAATCAGTTGATGGTCTGCCAGACATCCATTTCTCCAAGGGAGTATGTGAGGGATGTGTTCTCAGAAAACACCCTCAAGAGAAATTCGACAAGGGAAAGTATCAGTGAGCTTCCGCACCTTTAGATATGATCCACAATGATGTCATGGATAATTTTCCGCATCCATAGGTCAGCAAAGCGAGGTTTGTTCTTTTTTTTTTTAACAATTTCTCACATTTTACATGGATCTACTTTCTCAAGAAAAAATTTGAGGTCTTTCAACACCTCAAAGATTTCAAAGATTTGGTTGAGACATAGTCTAGAAAGAAGATCAAAGTCCTCCAAACTGATAACGGGAGAGAGTATGTGAATCCTGAGATCCACAATCGTTTCCATGAGGCAAGGATTCGGTTACAACATACATTTCCCTACACTCCAGAGAAAAATAGAGTTGCTGAGCGGAAAAAACAATCTCTAAAGGAGATGCCATCTTGCATGTTGCATGCAAAGTCACTACCACAGAGACTATGGGTTGAAGAACTTAACTGTGAAACATAAATCCAAAACATATCTCCCCATAGATATGTCAAGGATAACACCCCCTACAAGGCTTGGAGTGGCCTCAAACCAGAAGTGAACCACTTTCATATTTTTTGTTCATGTGCATGGGCCAGGATTCCCTCTAAAAAGAGGAAGTCCCTTGATCCACAGAGCATTGAGTGCATTTTTTTTGGATACCCTGATGGTGTGAAGGGATATCGACTTATTGATATTTCCTCGGACCGACTCATCATTGAGCATAGTGTCCAATTCAAGGAAAGTGTCTCTCATGTACCTCAACAATCACATGCAGACACCTTTACTCTTCCAACTGTCTGAGATTATGAGCATGCACATGTCAAATCTTCTTCAGATGAGAGTTCTGATTTAGAGGACTCAGAGGATTCAGATTCAGAGTTAGTACAGTCAGATGCAGAGTCAGAGCATCCAGATGCAGTTGCAGAGACAGAGAAGAGGCCCAAGTGAGCACAGACTACTCTTCAGGATGCAGGGGATCTCGTAGGTGATCCAACCGATACTAGGAGGACTCGATCTGATTTTGAGGAGCCTCCTATTGCACTCACTGCCACTGAACCATTGCCTTCTAGGAATATTTACTTGGTTCAGTCTTCATATCCACAGTCTTATGGAAATGCTGTTGGAAATCCCTTTTGGGAATCCACCTTGCAAGAGGAGTACAACTCCCTACTTTTGAACCAGACTTGGATTCTGTTTCCCCTTCCTTCTGGGAGGAAAATTGTCAGATACAGATGGGTCTACAGGACAAAGAGCACAGTGGATGGCTAGACCAATAGATACAAAGCTAGGCTTGTTGCCAAAGGCTTTCAGTAGGTTCAGGCTATTGACTATGATGAGACCTTCGCTCCAGTAGTGAAGATGGATTCCATATGATTGGCACTTGCCATTGTGACATCCAAGGGATGGGAATTCCATCATATGGACGCGAAGAATGCATTTCTTCATGGTGATATCTTTGAGGATATCTACATGGAGCAGCCCCAGGGATTTATGCAAGACTCATATTTGTTCTGTCAATTGAGGAAGTCACTTTATGGCCTCAAGCAGGCTCCAAGGGCCTGGTATGCCAAGATGGAATCCTACTTGTTGTCACAAAAATTTGTACATTTTAAATCAAACCCGAATGTATACATGCTCAGGACAAATGATTCACTTCTACTTTTAGTTTTGTATGTCGATGATTTGTTGATCACCGGTTCCTCGAATTCAGCGATTGCTGCAGTCAAGAGGATTCTTCATGACAGGTTTTTGATGATGGACATAGGTCCACTACACTTCTTCCTTGGAATTGATATTACTCAGGATGCATCAGGCATCAAACTGTCTCAAGAAAATTATGCATGAGATCTCCTTGCGATATTTCACATGAGAGACTGCAAGTCTACTCCGACTCTGTTCCTATCAGGAGTCAAACTTGAGGATGGCGGGGAGACTCCACTGGTTGACAACACATTGTATAGACAACTAGTGGTGAGATTTTTATATCTCACACACTCTATACCAAAACTCTCATATGCAGTTGGCATAGTTTCTAGGTTCATGAAGGAGCCGCATGAGCTACATTGGAAAGCTAGAAAGTGTATCCCTCGATACGTATAGGGCACCATCACCTTTGGGATTCATTATGCAGCAAAATCTACATTATATCTCATTGGGTTTACTGATTCTGACTAGGTTGGTGATAACATTGATCGCAAGTCCACATCTGGTTACTCACTCAGTCTTGGTTCCAGGCCTGTCTGTTGGTCGAGAAAGAAGTAAGCTACCATTGCTCTATCTTCAGCGGAGGCAGAGTATAGAGGGGTAGTTAACATAACCATTCAGACTATGTGTCTACAACATTTTCTCACTGAGTTGGGCATTCAGTTTCATCGGTCAATCGTCATCTGGTGTGACAAATAGAACACTCTGAAGTTCTACAGAGATACAGTTCAGAGGCAGTGGACGAAGCACATAAAGATCCACATGCACTACATCCAGGACTTAGTAGACGAGGGGATCATCGACTTACAGTTATGTCCTTCAACAAAACAGATGACAGACATTTTCACCAAGACCTTCACTGAGAAGAAATTCCATTCTCTGTGAGGTCATATTTGAGTGAAGGACACAGTTGCCTAGGAACTGTAGTTCTTCTTTTTACATACATTGTACCTTGAGGGGGGGTTGTTCCCATGAGTTTTTCTCTATTTCCTCACTTTATATTCAGTGTATCTTTTGTACTTGGGTACTTTTATCGCTCAGTTTGTAGGATAGGTTAAGTAGCTTGAAGGAAATAGTCAAACTAGCGTAACAGGAGCTTCCCCACCAACTGTCACCTCGATGGGGGGCTCTTTCTATTCAGGGTGGCTAATCCCAAGGGAGACATCCCTAGTAATCTGGGGTATTAAAGGAAAAGGCTTAAGGGGTTAAGGCTCAAAGGCTAAGGTAAGATTTCCCTTCTCAGATTACTGCCAAGAAAGATAGTCAAATGAAGGTATTCCACTGATCAGGCACCTGTTTGCGAGACAAGACAAATAAAACTAAAATGTGCAAATAGTGGTTAGTACTTCATAAACCAATGACTATCTTTATTATATATGATCACATATAGCAGTAGTTATTGACGAAGTCAATGATTGCAATCAAGGCTACGGCTTCTAATATTACTTCTTCAATAAATACCAAATGATAGAGCGTTTAATGTACAAAATCAATTCTTGAATTATCACAATGCATTAAATACAATAAATATGCTCACATATAATGTTGTTGCATCAAGCCTACTAAGGGTGACGTCAGCCCTATCCTAGGTTAGTTTTGGTAGGCAAAGAGGTGGACTTTTAGCAAAATAGGCCAATGAAAATACTCAACACTTCTATGTCTATCAATGGACGACCTAGCCGCAACTTTAATACCAAGCAAAAGTTCATAAGAGGCAAGACGTCATCATAGAATTAGGGTTAGTAAATCGCTAGGGTTAGTTAGGGTTTCAAGTTTGAGAAGTTTAAGAGGTTGTTTTAACACAATTGAATCAATGTTGGATTTCTAGACTAGTGCTTTAGGGTAAATGGAGTCAAGGAGCAAGGCTAAAGTCTTGGGATAATCTAAATCTAAGGACGAGAGAGTTAGGCTTAATGGTGCTGCAATGGCACGTCCATGAAGTAAAAACCCTAAGGGGAGGAGGCTCATTCTGGTGTTGCTTAAGCAAGGCCTCATGCTCCTCCCTCTTTCCTTAAAACTCTTTGGCAAAAATGGCTAGCTTCAAAATACAAATCTAGGGATGAAAAGTGTTGTAGGGCCAAGGACTTTCAAACCCTAAAGGTCAAAACCCTAGGTGTAAACTTAATTAGGCCTAAGACGTCTTCCTTCTTCAACTTATATTTCAAAACTAACTCAGAAAAAGGGAAACTAGTGTAGCAATGGCTAGGCTAGGTTCTCCTTAATCAATGCCTAAACAAGTCTTCTATCATGGGGACATGAAGCAAGAACCTACGTGTGTGCTTGCTCCCTAGGGTTTCAATGATTAAGAAAAATAATAACAATGTAACCATAAGTGTAAGAGATTTATCCTACAACCATTCAATCAAGAAGTTTTGTATGAGAAAAACACTTACAAATCAAAGAAGAGCTTATCAAACCCTAGTGGTAACACCTTCCAATGATAGAAAACACCATAAATATGTCAAAAATGATCCTCCTCAAGTGTAGCGCCTCAACTCCAAGATCCAAATACAAAGACAACAGACTAAAAGTGTTTCTCTCACAAGAGAGTGAGTTGTGTTCTATTCAAAATGAGGCTCAACATCCTCTATTTATACCAATATTATGACCTTTAATTATAAAAACAAGTCATTAAAACAACCGACAAGGATGACTAACAAAAGTTACATTATTTGTCACATTAAATGCTAAAATGTCATAATTATGAGCTAAAAGGGAGACGTCAGGCCCCTCTAAGGGAGACGTTGGCCCTTTTTGGGCAAGATCAACATCCAAAAGGAAAAACGTTGGCCCTTCTAGGGCTCCTACAAGCTGCCACACATGCCAAATGATCCAAGCACACTGGCACATCCTCCAGAAAACGTCCAGCCTGCCCTGGGTGGCTTCCTGTCCATCAAAAGGCATCATCTCATCTGCAATGGGTGATCCCCCTAGGTCGGGCTCTGCCAAAGCATCTTGGGTGAGGACGTCCTTCTTCTTCTTCATGTAAGGGCTCATCACAACATTGTCCTACCTCTACCATCCCAACAACCATCTGATGGGATCTTCAGCCCCATGGAGGTCCGAACTAATCATATCCCCATGTGTACCGGTCCACTGGTACTTGTCCACCGGGTATGGTCCTGCACATCAAAAACTACGCCCTCCATGGGCTCATTAGTCCTCGGTATCATAGCAATGCAAATCATATTTCATCATTAAAGTTATCAAATACATGCATGAAATCCATAACATATCATCTAAGAGCTCAAAGACATTACACAGATCTACTATATAAAGCTGAAGAAACCGACAGAACAACCTATTGGGCTAATACCCACAAGAGATGAAAAGTTTCCTCAGAAGATCATTCAAGCCATGTTTTATGATGTGATATGGTTTAGGGATGTCCAGTCACAGTAAGACCAATGGCAGGTGTTGTCTATGGGTGCCTTTGTAGGAGGCGAGTTGTACCCGTCATGGATGCATTTTTTCCAAGCCCTTATTGCCTTTATCTTTTTATTTATTCCTTTTCTTTCCTTTTTACTTGAAGGTATGACCAGAGGACACTGGCTTGGCTTGGTGACCAAAGCTTACAGTGTTACCCACTGGTATCTTCGCAGAGATAATAAGGTTGGCTCGTGATGAGACCCCCTTTCCCTTGGCCATGCAACCAAAGGTCACTTCCCTGGCATGGTGACCAAATGATGGCAATGTCATACTGTTGGATACCTATGGACATAATGGGTCGGCTTGTGATGAGACCTCCCATCCTCTTGGTTAGTTCTTGTTTTATTATTTTTCTTAGGGTCCCTTTAGTTTCTTATCGAGAGGCTTTTTATTGCCTTCTCGGGGATCCCCCGGGCGAAGCATCTCTAGGTTTTATTTCCTATGGCTTTTATCTTTTACCAACTTCTTTTACCCCCTAGGCCTTTAGCCCCTTCTTCCCACAAGAAAAAGTGTAACCCTCAAAGTTCATCCTAATGGTTGGACTAGGGGAATGGGGTAGATGTGTGGGAGAAAATATGTAAAATGATGAAATGGTGGGAGCGGACGGTGGCTCTACAAATCCCCCTTGGTGTCTAACCAAAACCCATGGATATCAACTTCCTAATTCACCCCACCAATTACCCCAACAATGGTCAAGTGGATTAGTGTAAGATCCAAGCAATCATTAGAAATGAAAGGAACCTAATGCATATATAAGAGGGTTATAACGATCAAATATGACACATACCATGATACCTTGGACCAATTACCTCATGGAGCAAGATCCCTCTCCGATGCAAGTCCAAGCCAGTGGTGATGGAAGCTGCTGCTACTGACAGGAAAAATCTGGCGAAGAAGAAGAAAGATGGGCCCTCTAGGGCCATGCTCAGGCAATCCTGCTCTCGGTACTCCATGTCTAGGACCCGTGGGCCTCGAGACATGATCTCCTAGTTATCCCTAGATATCGGGGATAACATATGGCTCCAACTTGGGGACATGTGCTAACTGTAGAGCGCATGAGAACCTCAGAAATATCTGGCATAAACCTGTAGACCTGCTCACACTTGACAAGAAAGCATCAGCAACAAAAGGTGGGGTGGTCTTGCCACCCTGCAAAATAATATAAGCATACATATGAAATAAAACAATCAAGATGCATATATAAGGGAAACAAACAATAAATGCATATGGTATAATACATGGAAGTGCCTACCTACTCATACTTACCTATATTGTCATGTGTCTGGAGGATAGTAACGCTTGATATGTAAAGCGTTCACTGGTAATTTCAGAATTTCTCCTTCCATTGTCTCCAGGTTGAAGGAATTTGTACCCGCACAACTTTTTATCTTGTAAGGGCCTCCCCATAAGATGTCAAATTTCTTGTGCATGCCAGGCTTATCTTTTATTTTATCCCATAATAGGATGAGATCTTCTTCAGCGAAACTTTTGTCCTTGGCTTTGTGGTCAAAAGTGTTCTTTACTTTCTCTTGGTTCCTTATCATTTGACCCAAGGAATTTCTTCGAGTCTCGTCTAATTCTATCAGCTGGTTTATTCTACCTTGGATTGCTTCTGCATCTGTGTTGTATTGTTGTGCAAATCGGAGGATGGGAATTTGGAGGTTCACAGGGATTTTGGCTTCAAGTCCATATACCAGCTCAAAAGGGGTTTTCCCTGTGGATGTCTTTGTTGTTATTCAGTATGCCCAGACTGCATACTTTAATTTGCTATGCCATGATTTCTTATTTTCTTCGACAACCTTCTTCAGAATATTCATGAGATTCTTGTTTGTTGATTTTGCTAGTCCATTCCCTTATGGGTAATAGTTCGAGGAATGGGACAAGGTATTGCCATATTTGAAATAGAACTCTACCAGGGCATAGGAACTGAAAGCTTTGGCATTATCCGTAGTGATCTTGGAAGGTATCCCAAACCTTGTTATGATCCGATCTTCTAAGATGTTCATGACAACTTCTTCAGTGGCTTTCTTTGTAGGGATTGATTCAACCCATCTGGTGAAATAGTCTGTGTCCGTCAAGATCCATCGATATCCTTTACTCGAATTGTCTTTGAGCTCGCCAATAAAATCCAGGCCCCACTGCTAAAAAGGTGCTTCCACTACTATTAGTTTCAAAGGCTGGGCTGGGATCTTTGGTTTTCTGGTGAAGTATTGGCAAGGTTGGCAAGACCGAACGTGTTGATAAGCATCTGAGAAAAGGGTTGGCCAATAATAACCAGCCCTCAAAATTTTGTGGGCAGTGGTACGTGCAGCAAAATGTCCACCGCAGTACCCAGAGTGTAATTCCTTCAAGATCTTCTTTGCCTCATCTTTGTTCACGCATCGAAGTATAATACCATCGGGATTCTTCCATCCAAGCCCATTTTCTGTTAGGCAGTATTACATGGCCTTCAACCTCAAAGCTCTATTCTTGTGATCTACCAAGTTATCAGGATAAGACAAATTCTTCAGATAATAAACTATGTCAGAATACCACTCATCATGTTCTAGTTCACTAGCCATTACATTCACCTGTTCATTCTCACCAATCTGTATGGCTTCTTGATTGCTTTCAGTCAACATTTGGGCCAAACCTTGTCCCTTTATTATCTTGGTGGGTTTTATCTCTAATTCATACTCTTGGATTTTTGAAACCCACTTTCCTTGGGTGCCCATACAGTCTTGTTGTGACAAAACATCCTTTACGGCTGGATACGGGACATAAGCCTTGATTTTATTATAACCAACATAGTTTCTAAAATGTTGGAGGGACTTAACCAAAGCATAAGCCTGTTTTTCTGTGATGGTGTAGTTAAATTATGAATCTCTCAGGACTTTGCTCATAAAGGCCATGGGATGTTCAAAGTTGTCAACATCCTTCTGCATCAATACGCCTGCAATGGTGTCTTGGGATGCAAATGAGAAAATTATGAAATCTCGTGAAAAATCAGGACTGATCAAAACCGGGGCTTGAGAGATGGCATTTTTGATATCTTCAAAAGATTTATCAACCTCATTTCCCCACCTGAAGGCAACATCCTTCTTCAATAGAGCGCTTAAAGGTTTTATCCTTTTAGCAAAGTTAGGCAGGAATCTGCGAATGAAGTTGATTTTTCCAAGAAAAGATTGCAGGGCCTTTTTGTTGACTAGAGGACGGACATCTTTTATGGATTGGACTCTTTCAGGGTCAATGGAAACTCCTCCTGGTGAGGCCATGTGTCCCAATAGTTTTCTTTCGTCAATCCAGAAAATGAACTTCTTTGGGTTTAGTGAGATGCCATACTTCCTACATCATTCAAAAACAATCTTGAGGTGGGAGAGATGGTCTTTCCTTTCTTTAGACACAACTGTGATGTCATCCTAATAAATTTCTATGATTTTTTGTATGAGGTCTCTAGAGGCAAAATCCATTGCTCTTTGAAAGGTGGCACTTGCATTCATAAGACCAAATGGCATTCTCAAGTACATAAAAGTTCCCCAGGGCATAGTAAATGCAGTCTTGAGTTGGTCCTCCCTTTTGAGTAAAACTTGGTTGTATCCCGAGAATCCATCCAACATTGACATCATTCCTGCTCCCGTGACTCATTGAAGAAGATGTTCCATGTTTGGGAGAGGATAATTATCCTTTAACGACATTTGGTTGAGGTTACGGAAATCAACACATAGGTGGATATCACCATTTTTCTTCCGAACAACCACTAGATTTGACATCCAAGAAGAATACCTGATCGGGGTTATGATACCGGCATCAACCATCTTGTAGTCTCCCCGAGGCCGAGCCCCGTTACAGATCATGTTATATGCAAAGAATTTTAAATATGTTCTATAGGCTGGTGAGCCAAGTTTTGTATAAGCTGTAGGCTTATGTGTTTTGTTAGGCCAGGGAACCTAAGTGTTGAAGGCCAAGAGCCTGTTGATGTACTTGTGTGTATGCAGGTCCATTAATAAAATATAATTACTGCCAGTGCAGACCGACCACTAGGAATGAGTGATGGGGGACTGAGCGTCCACAGAGTGGGCAAGGGATCAGGGGCTGGAAGGTGGGAAAGGGGCTGAGTGCTAAGATTAGGGGCTTAAGCCTGGGAAATAATATTTTAATATTATTTTAAAAAGAGACATGTGCATTTCTGTTTATCCTAAGTTCTTGGCAAGGGAGGGAACGTGCAAAGGGGATGCACGTTGTGGTACGCATGCAGTTCCCAGGGTGACAAGTGTCAACCCTGGTGCATGCAAATATAAGCCCTGAACTGAACCATGGGTGGGGATGTTCCTCCATTTTGACCCGAACCTCTGAGCATAGAACTGGTACGCCATCTGCCAGAATACCCTGGTTTATCTCTGAAAAGCCGAAAAGCCTGTGTTGTCCTGGGAAAACCGTGTATACCCTGTCCAGAGTTGTGAATCTGTGTCTGTTCCAGGCAATCTCAAGAGCGCATTTCCTGAAACAGAATTCTCTGTGTTGAACTCGAGTGGAAGAATCCCTGGTTGTTCGGGGAAAGCCGAGTTAGCCTATGCGTTAAGCCTGCTCCGAAATCATCCCGTGAGATTATCCTGTGACAGCTGAACCGTTTTGAGAAGAAATTGTCTGTGTTTTCCATGGATTGTTGTGACCATGCAATGTTGGACTGCATGAGGCTTGTTGGCCTGTGAGCGACTCCTCCAGGTGAGAGAGTGCGCAGAGGGAGAAGAGAACTCCTGGAAGAAATCCCTGTAGCTACCATAGAGCCCAGAGACTTCCGGTCCGGTCTGTTCCTATAACCCAAGGTAAGGGGGACTAGCAGCCGAAGGACTGTCTAGGTGACAGAGAAGGTGCACTCCCCTGGGGTGGAGCAGGCATGTGGGGAATGAGGGTCTGTGGGTAGTGAGCATGGGAGATTCCTGGGAGAGCTTTCTTCCTGGTGGTTGTGTATGTGCTATCTTACCTGTAACCTCAGCCTGAGTTTAGATTCCTTGCTTTGGGGTGGAGCTTGGTCTCAGCTCGGGGCTGACCTACTGTTGAGCTGATGAACAGTGTGGTCTAAGGCTGGGAGGTTCGTGGAAGGCCTGCACTTGGTTGGTGTAATTCTACAGCCAATAAAAGATAAGTATTGAATTATGTTTTAATTATGTTGAGCATGATTGTGCTATTTTGTATCATGTTTTCCGCTGTGTAAATGAATTAATGATGAATGCTATGGTTTGTTTAATTATAGAAGTACCCATATATTTTACTCTGAGTTTTAAGTGTGTTTAATTGTGTTAAATGCATTTGCTTATAAAACCCAGTATGAGTTCTGTAGATTCCATGTACAGAACGGTAACTGAGAGGTTTTGGTAAAACCCGGGTAGTGAAAGGGTACACTACAAATTGGTATCATAGCCAAGGTTTCGACACTGAGCCTAGATGGGCCAGTGGAGCGGTCTTTGAATCGAAAATGTGAAGAGAAATTGGGCCTGGAATGGCCAATTTCGGACGTTGGTTGTCCCAGTGTGTCAAGTTGTTGCTTGACCGCGTTTACAAGCCAGGAGTGTAGCGGTGTGGCAAAAACCACAGCCGGTATGGTCTATGACCACAGGAAAACAGGTCTCTACACCAATGGTGTTAGAACCGTCGGATCTGTTCGGGAGGGAAGGCAAACCCTTGTAACCGTCAGATCTGGAGAATGTGCACAAGGTTTAAAGCCTTTCGATACTGCACAGGAGGTTACGACCACACCGGGAGTTTAAACTTGGGAGGATCATGAGTCATAAGATCCCTGTGGGATTAACCATCAACCGTCCAAGTTGACAGAAGTTGCGCAGGATTTAAGTCCTCATGGGTAGAGGAGAAGTCTCGGAGAGGCGTCGGGATATTAGAGTCATCGGTGTTTTACTAAAGCAGAGAATCGAGACCTTGTGATTCTTGAAATCCCGAGGAGGGATCATAGCTGTAGGATCTCAAGGAGGACACGTGTCAGAATCCTGGAGAGAGTCGGAAATTGGAGAATCGGAGTTCTCGAGCACTGAGAAATCTCGTCACACGAAATCACGATCCATGATTTCGCGACAAGATCTGGACCGTTCATATTAGTGGACACGTGGTAGAGATCTGCACCATTGGGGAAAGTCCCGACAAGGAGTAAGTCCATCGGTGTTGGAAGTTCATCAGGAAATCGGGAAACCCGGTGACAAGTGATTCATACACTTTGAAACTACGAACCCCGAAACCTTGATGGGAGTTTTGAGTACGGTCACGGGGTAGAGGTCATATGGACCTGACTTAACCACGAAGGGTTAAAGACAAAAGGTGCGTCAGCATATCGGGAATCGGGATATCGGAGATCCCGGAGGCAAAGGTTTCGTGCTTGGGAAAATCGCGATACGCGATTTCCCGATAAGGCCTAGGTGCGTGGGGCCACACCGACTGTCAGGAGGACAGGTGGCAGATTTATAGCAATAGGAGAAAGGACTGTTGACAAGTTAACGACTGGGACCCATCGGAGATCCCATGAGCGTATGAGTATGATATTAAAACCGCCGAAACCTGACGGGGTATGGTGGAGGTCATATAGTGTGGTTGTATGGTGAGGCTCTAGCCCGGAGGGCTAGCACGGACGGAGTCCATCGGAAATCGAGAAATCGGGGATTTCGTGGTCAAGAGTTTTGGCACATTTCGATTCGCGAAACCCCGAACCCCGATAAAGGAGAAGGTCGGGGTCACGAGTCAGCGGTCACATGGTGTGGAGCCCATAGCAGGGGCTAACGCGTAAAGGAACGCGTCGGGAGTCGGAGGATCGGTATTTTGGGAAATCTGAGGACATGAAACATGCTTCTTATAAAACCGCGAATCCCGATATTGCGACGTGATTAACTTAACCTTTAAACCCTTTTAATTCTAAATGAAGTAATTTAGGTTTTCAAATTTAATTCAAGATCAACGCTAATTAATCATCCTTTTAAATAAGGCTTAAAGTTAAACTTTCTTTGGATGTCCTTTAATGCGTCATTGTCCGATTTAGTAAGTTTCTATTATATGTGATGTGACCAAGACTACGGAAAACTCATGCAAACCACATGCTTGAACAAGTCATATAGTATCGGTCACGTGGACCAAGGCCTAGCCAGGAGGGCTAGCGCACAAAGGGGCGCATAGAGTTTTGAGGACTGAAATCTAGATAGGAAGGTAAGGCCACGGAAGGTAAGGACAAGAGCTAAGCTCAGGAGGGCTCGCGCGTGAAAGAAGCTCCTCACAAATCAGGAATCGGGGATTCAACCCACCAAAACACTGCCGGTTTCAAAACCACGTTAGAGGTAACCCCAATAGAAGGAAGGGAGACCTCAAAGAGTTTCCTGTGGGAGGAAAATTTCCCAATAGGGAAATAGGAGAATTTCAAGAAACCCAAAAAACACAGAGCCAGACAGAGCTCAGAAAACTTGTGAAGTTGAAATGTCTTTCGTTCTTGTTCGTATTAGTTATAAACGTTGTAGATTATTCATGAAGTTTAATGGCCTGGCAATTTTGAATTGGATTGCACAGTGCGTGTTCAGAATACAATAGAGGCTAAAACTCCAATTAATCAACGCCAAGTATGGAGTGGGGAAGAATGCAAATTATCCCTGAAATGGAAGATGAACAAGAAGGAAAGGATGTTAACCAGGGAGTCAAAGGATCGAACTCTAATGGGCATGGAAAACAGATGGATAAGGAAGGACATATGATGAAAATCATTGAAGGATTACAAAGAGAGGCCAAGGAGCGCCGAGCTGATAGCCAAAAGCTCATGAAAGTCAGAGATCAACAAGGGAAATTAAACTTAAGATTCTTGTAGAGTCTGGAAAGAATAAAGAAGAAACTTGAGAAAGGAAGAGACTCAAGTACGATGGAGAGTCGCAGAACTCATGGGAGAAGAAGCAGGTCGAGGAGTGGTAGCCGACATCACAGTCACTCCCAAAAACATTTTGGCAGTAAGACACACAGCAGTTCAAGCCCATCACCTACCAAAAAACATAAAAAATATGGAAGGGAGGAATTGAAAGGAGAGATGAACAAAATTAAACCTCCAACATTTGATGGGGAGCATAAGAAGGAGGAAAATGCTGAGACATGGTTGCTTGGCATGAAGAAATATTTGCAGCTGCAGAATTATTCTGCTCATACAGAAGGAAGAATTGCAATGTACCAACTGAAAGGAAAGGCATCCATGTGGTGGGAGCAGTTTTTGCAGGTGCAGCACATCAAAGAGAAAGAGGTTACTTGGAAGGAATTCAAGAGGTATTTCGAGAGGAAATATCTGACTAAAAGATATTATGACAGAAAGATGAAGGAGTTATTTGAACTCAAGCTAGGCAGTATGACCATTGATGAGTATGAACGAAGTTTTCTGGAACTGCTGAAGTATGTTCCATTCATCAAAGATGAGGCTGTCAAAATTCAGAGGTATCTGAGTGGACTGCCACCTTCCATTGGTGACAAGATTCAATACGATGATCCTAAGACCATGGAAGAAACCATAAGAAGAGCGAAATGCCTATATGAACAGCAAAGGGAAAATCCTACCTTTCAGAAGGCTTGGGATAACCAGAAGAGGTTTAAGAAAGAACAGAGATAGAAGGGAAGCAAGCCTTCCTTTTTCAGAAATAGTCCTTGGGGACAGTCATCTTTTAAAGAGCCCAGTAAAGTTGAGGGGAGTGAACAGATGCCAAGGCTTCCAGCCATGGAGTGTTGGGGTTGTAAAGGGAATCATAGGTACAGAGACTACCCCCACAGAAAAGACAAATCAAGAACTGTCCATACTGTTCAACAAGCTGAAATAGTGGAGGATATGGGCAGCAAAATGTCGTGGATATATGCAGCCCTGGACAACAAGCAAGCAGAATTTCAATCACACATGATTGAAGTGGAAGGTATGGTCAACAACCGACCACTTGTTATTTTAATTGATTCAGGAGCTAGCCATAGTTATGTAGACCCTAGGGTGGTGGAAAGTTTGCATCTAACGAAGAGAAAACATGAGAAGTCTTGGTTAGTGCAGTTAGCCACAGGGACCAAGAGGAAGGTCACTGAATTGGTTAAATCCTGTTCAGTGGACATGAAGGGAATGAGCACTAAGGCTGAATTGAATATTCTGCCTTTAGGTTCATATGATTGCTTAATTGGGATGGACTGGTTGGACCAGCTCCATGCCCTTCTGGATTGTCGAAACAAGATATTTACATGTTTGGACGAAGAAGGAAATCAGGTAACAGTCGAAGGAATTCCCAGAGCCGTGGCTGTTAGAGAAATCTCAACTATGCAACTGAAGAAATGTTACCGGAAAGGCTGTTAATTATTTGCAGCTCGGGTGGAAGAAGTATTCCAAGATGTGGTCTCAAATCTGGAAGACCACAGGGTGCTCAAAGAATTCAAGGATGTGTTTCAGGAGGTGCCTGGACTACCTCCAAAGAGGGACATCAATTTTTCTATAAATCTGATGCCTGGAGCAGCTCCAAGTTCAAAGGATCCTTATAGAATGAGCACACCAGAGCTGAAGGAGTTGAAACTGCAACTCGAAGAGCTGTTAAAGAAAGGGTATATTCGTCCCAGCGTGTCACCGTGGGGAGCCCCGGTCCTATTTGTGAAGAAGAAAGATGGAATGTTGAGGCTGTGCATTGATTTTCGGCAGTTGAATAAAGTCACTGTCAAAAACAAATATCCTCTACCAAGGATTGATGATCTTTTTGATCAGTTAAAGGATACGAAAGTATTTTCGAAAATAGATCTTCGATCTGGATATCACCAAGTGAGGATAAAAGATGAAGACATCAGCAAGACTGCCTTCAGAACAAGGTACGGTCATTATGAGTTCACTGTGGTGCCGTTTGGATTGTCTAACGTGCCTGCTATCTTCATGTGCTTAATGAATGGAGTGTTCAGAAATTATCTGGACAAGTTTGTAATAGTCTTCTTGGACGATATCTTGGTGTACTCCAAGACAGAGGAAGAACATGAACAACACTTGAGAATGGTGCTGCAGGTGTTGAGAGAACACCAACTTTACGCAAAATTGAGCAAGTGCTCGTTTTACCAAAAGAAGATCCATTATCTGGGACACATTATTTCTAAATAAGGGATCGTTCTCGATCCTGAGAAGGTACAAGCCATTCAAGAGTGGCCAGCGCCAAGAAATGTGACAGAAGTTAGATCCTTTATGGGTCTGGCAGGTTATTATAGGAGATTCATAGCCGGATTTTCAAGGATAGCTCATGCTATCACTTCCTTGCAAAGGAAGGAGAAGAAGTTCCAGTGGACTGAACAATGTGAGAGCAAATTCTAGCAATTGAAGCAACTACTCACTAGTGCTCCAATTCTGAAGATTGCTGATCCAAGTAAGGATTATGTAGTATGCACAGATGCGTGTAAGGAGGGGCTGGGAGGAGTTCTCAGCCAAGAAGGATTTGTAGTTTGCTATGAATCTCGAAAGTTGAAAGAGCATGAAAATAATTATGCCACTCATGATCTATATCTGGCAGCAGTTGTCCATGCTTTAAGGAAATGGAGACATTACCTCATGGGCGAGAAATTCGAATTAAGAATAGACCACAACAGTCTGAAATATTTATTTGATCAGCCAACCTTAAATGCCAGACAAATTAGATGGATGGAATTTCTATGTGAATATGACTTTGATATCAGGTATATCAAAGGGAAAGACAATAAGGTGGCTAATGCACTCAGCAGAAAAGTGCATGAATTACATGCTACAACCATTAGCATGTACAGAACTGAGTTGAAAGACAAAATTCTTGAAGCTGCAAATGCTGATTTGCAGTACAAAAGATTAGTAGCAAAGCTATAGCAGCATGAGAAACCGCAAACCAAGGAAAGTTATACCTTGGGAACTGATGAT
>ML825578.1:137997-165157 GCA_009831015.1 Picea engelmannii | reverse complement strand
TTGTCGGGAAGGGGAAATCCCAGAAGAGGTGTTGGATAGTATCTTGACTATTTTGACAAAGAGGACAGATGAAGGGAACATGGAAACCTCTTTTCATCAGGTTTTCGCCTGTTAGGATTTTTCCATGTGCTAGGGACCAAATGAAGATGTTTATTTTGGGCAGATCATCTTGGCTCCAAATATTTTTCCATCTTATTGAATTCTAGATCACCCTTAAAGAGGAGAGAAGAGCATTGTATCCTTCTTTAACTGAATACCCATATGTTCCCCAGCCAGGAATGTCTGAAATATCTCTGAGAATAGGAGTTAAGGAGTGAAATCAAAACTTTAGCTTGATTGGACATGTGAGCGGGGACGTCTACTAGATTCCACTCCTTCCAACTACCATTTTCGTTACATATTGAGATATCGAAGAGAGTGAGTTTTTGATCATCAATCAACCATCTTTTCAGGTCCCCAATTTCTTCCCCTCAGAAGGTGATATCAACTCCCAAAATCAGATCTTGCCATAGCTTGATCAATTTTCCATTTCCAGGGATCCACGAGAGATGCTCCTTAAAGAAGGGGATTGCAGATCTTATGAGTTTCCAGATTTGTGATCCAGGTTGGGAGTCATGCGTACTGTCCATGCATCTTTTTCTTCCCCCCAACCTGTATTTTTTATTATAACCGTTTTCCACCATTCCTTTCTTTTCGATACTATTCTCTAGAGAATCTTGGATCCCATTGCTATATTTGTCACTTTGGGGTCTCTGATTCCTAGTCCCCTACTTTTTTTGGGTGAGGATACTGTATCCCAGTTCACTAGATGAAATTTTTTGGAGTTGGATTTTCCCCCTTGCCACAGGAATTTGTGAATGAGCTTGGTCATGTATTTCAAAACTCCCTTTGGGTCCAGAAGGGAGGAGAATTGGAAGAGGGGAAGGGTGGATAGAACTGATTTTATCAGAACCACCCTCCCCACTGGGTTCAACCACCTTGACCCCCAGGACTCCGTCTTATCCCTAAAATTTTGAAGAAAGAGGTACCAATACTCACCAGGGAGCGATTTTAAGCACAAAAGTAGTCCAAGGTATTTGAAAGTTTTCCAATCACTTGAGATGCCAAAGCCCATAATTTGAGCGATCCTTACTCTGCTATTAGATGAAACATTCCACACATAGATTTGACATTTTTCCTTGTTCATGAGACCACCCGAAACTAGGAGAAAGGTGTCCAGGACTTGGTTTATTCTTCTTGCCATAATTTTTGAAGATCCACTCAAGAGAATCGTATCATCAACAAATTGTGAATGATTGATATGTTTTACACCCTGAGCTATTTTGATTCCTAGAATTGTACCGTTGATGCTTTCCCACTCCAACGTTCGATTGAGAGTCTCTTTCATGATCACATACATAACAGGGGAGAACAAGCAACCCTGCCTTAGTCCTCTGGAGGCCCTACGGAAGGTATTTGGTCTTCCATTTAAGAGGGGGGCGATCTAAGGGGACACAATACAAGCTCCCGTTTAGGATAAAAAATCTTGATTGAACCCAGATTTCTTCATAACTTTGAAAATAAAATCATGTTCTACTCTATCAAACACATTTTTCATATCCAATTTAATTTCCATACCTGATTCCCCCCAAGAGTTGCTGGAGTGGATTTCTTTTTGCACTAGAATAAAGTTGTCCCATATTTGTCCGCCTACCACAAATCCTCCTTGATTAGGAATAATTAGAGATCTGAGAAAAGGATTCTACCTGTCAGCAATGATTTTGGCCATGATTTTATAAGAGGTATTACAAAGAGATATGGGTCTAAATCTATCTAGGGTAGACACGCCATGTTCTTTTGGTATGAGTGCTAAGAAGGAGGAGTTGGTGGATCCTCCCATTTTTTTTGATTTATGCATGAATCTTATCATTATGATGAAATCCTGCTTGATTATGTGCCAACATTTTTTTTTATAGAAATGAAGGGTGAAACCATCTGGCCCCAGGGATTTATCCTCGTTGAATTGATTGATTGCTTTTAGGATTTCTTCTTCTTCAATTTTTCAGTTGAGTTTAAGATTGTCTTCATCCAAAATTTTGCTTGGGATATGGCCGAGGAGAGAGTTAGTGAGGGCTTCCTCTGATCTTTTATTTGAGGTGTAGAGCTTGAGAAAATGGCTGGCAGTTTGTTGTTTGATTTGGTCAAACTCCTTTATGATTTCTCCTTCCGGAGTTTTGATTTCAAAGATTTGATTTGACCAGAGTCTGGCTTTTGATTTCCATTCGAAGAAGGAGGTATTTTGGTCCCCTGCTTTCAACCATATACTTCTGGATTTTAGTCTCCAGATGATTTTTTCTTCGTTTAGCGCTTGAACGTACTCTTTATGAATTTTTTGCTTAGACGTTATATGACTTTGTTGGACTTATTTTGTCTCCATTTCACCTCGAATCTTTTCTAGCTGAAGCTTTTTTTTCTTTAACCTTGTTCTGTATTTGGATCGAAAGGTTTTTGACCAAGTTTTGAGAAGTCCTTTCACCAACTTCAACTTCTGCTCCCAGATGAAGATTGGAGAACCTATGATCCACTAGTTCCATACTTGTGAGATAGAGGGGAGGAAATCCAGCTGATCCATCCAAAGGGGGTTGAATATGAAGGGGATAGGGCCCCAATTTTTTGTGTGGTTCAAATAGTAAAGAGATAGGTCGATGATCCGATCCTACCCACGAGAGGATCAAAGAGCAGGATTTGTTTGGGTGAGCAAAGAAAGATCTTCTTATTAAAAACCGATCAAGCCTAGCCGCAATGTGACCTGGTCCTGCTCTTTTGTTATTCCAAGTGTACACTCCTTTAGAGGGGAGAACATCAAAGAGGTCCAGATCCGAGATTAGATCATCCATTTTTCCCCTAAATTGGTCCCTCACAATAGAACCCCGTCATTTTTCTTTTAATCCTCTTGTGGTGTTGAAGTCCCTGGAAATAATCAATTTTTTTTTGGGGGTTTTCGTTGGCCAGATCCTGAAGGGATCGCCAGCATTCAACTTTTTCCAGATAATTATTTGGCATATAAACATTTATGATTGAGTAGAGCATACCTGTGGCTTTCCTATTTAGACCTTCAGCCAGAACTGGGACTGCAGCTGCTCCTCTAGCTTGAATTCTTCCGCGTTCCAAATTGTGCCTATTCCTCCCGAGGCTCCTCTGGAACTGATTTCATTTCCTTCCCCTTTTTTCCATATTTTTTGCATTTCTTGGAGGGTTTCCAGGTCCCTCATTTTTATCTTCTAGAGTATAAGGATTGACGAATTTTCTGTTTTTATTAATTTTCGAACTTCTTCTTTTTTATCCCCGCCCCCTAGTCCTCTACAGTTTTAGGAGACAACTTTCATAATTTATCAGAGGGTTTTGGCACCCCTTCTTTAGAGGGATGAGATGATGCTCCCTTATGATGGGATGACTTATTTTTCTAGGATTTTCCCTCTTTTTTTAGTGCTTCCTCTATAGTTTTTTGGATGCCTAACTCCTTCTCTCTATCTGCAGTCGATTCTCTTTTGTTTCTATGAGATTTTCTTCCTGTTTTTTTTGTTTTAGTTGGTTGTGTGATCTCTAGGTCCGTGTCATTGTCAGAAGTGTCCTGTCTTTCATCTTCTGAAAAAACTGGGAGCTCTGAGGAAATATTTGGAGGAGATTTTGCTATGGTTTCCCCACTTGTTATTGGGATTTCCTTTTTTGATTTCCTCTTCTATTTCTTCTTGTCTCTTTTTTCCATTTTCTTCCTGGCGTTCCATGAGGTCTTCCGTGTTACCTTCTGTTGGTAGTCCAACATACCGATTGTGGATTGATTCTCCTTTATGGGGGGAGCTTGGGGGCCTTTCTCTCAAGCCTGAAGATTTTTCTCCTTGTCCTTGTGGGGGGTTCATGGATGTTTTCCCAGTAATTTTTTTCCTTTTTGGCTGTTTCCAATGATCTTATTTTAGATCTTTCTCTCGGTTTTCTTTGGATTGAGGGATTTTTTCTTCAAAATGTCCATATTCATGGCATGCTTAACATTTGAAGGGAATTTGCTCGTAATCTACCTGTTGAGCATAAGACCAATTATCTAGATTCAACTGGATTGCTTCTAGGATACCTTTTTCCAGATCCACCTCAACACAAAGTTTGGCACAATATTGAATCCCTTCTCGTGGTTCAACACGATCGATATATTTCCCTAGTGATTTGTCGATATTTCTTAGGGTTTCATCATTTCAACAATGTAAAGGAAGGAACAACAATCTTACCCATACATGGACTGCTGGACATATATCATTTTATGGGATGAACTCTGGGGTCCATTTATTGAGATACATTCCTTGTGCACCCATGAAGTATGGGCCGCTTTAGAAAATCATATCCCTATCCTCTGTTTTTTCGAATAAGAAAGCGAAAAAACCCTTACTGCAAAAGGCAGCAAACATCTGTCCCTGGATCAATTTGTGCCAGTTCAGTTCCAGCCAGTGATGCATGGCTTTGGGGGAGGGCCACAGTCCTGTGAGATTCCCTAATAGTTAGCTGTCAACTAGTCTAAGAGCTAGCGAGCGAGCCGAAGCGGGATGCATAGTCACCTTTGGAATTTATTCCAATTTTTTGACGAATCAGGATGGAGCTGCCTTGTGGACCTTTGCGTAGGAGGAGATCAGGGCCTGGAAGGCCTAGAGATCTGAGGATAAGGAGACAGGGGGGATCACCCCCTCAGAGGGGGCCATGACGACCTACACAAAATTGCGAGAGGAGCTGCACGAAAACCCTAGTCTCAGAAACCCTTAACAATTGTGTCACACAAGTGTACTACAAACTAAATTGCTTAATGCCAAATAAGCTTCGTATTAATCAAAATTGTATCCATCACCTATCTGATGCACCACAATGGATATTCCAACATTATCTAAAAGAAATAATGAAATAAATCAATAAAGATTAAAAATGCCAAGAATTGTTGAACAAAGTATGTTTCCACTGAGAAAGTAATAATGGTGGCTACCACTTGAAATCAATTTCTTCATAATGTTGTTGCTTTATTGCTATAAATTGGTCACCATAATGCTTCAACAAAGAGTGAAAGTGCCAACACGTGCCTACTAAGAATAATTTCTCATAAAGAAGTACCAACATGTGCCTACTAAGAATAATTGCTCATAAAGTATGTAGTGATTCATCACCATGCTTTAATGAGGGAAACAAAGATCTCCTTATTTAAAAAGATCCCTTTAATTCAGAAATTTCTCCCCTAAACATTTCTTTGAGTTGGTCACTCAATTATGTGTCGAATAAACTTTTGTGAGTTTACTTGATGCAAATCATATTACCATCCTCTGCTCAGAAGCTTCACTTCCCTTTCCAAGTCTTTAAATAATTTGACTACTTGGGAAATTTATGCTTATTGTAATAGTGTGGGGTATTCTCCAATGTTTATCTCAACACAATGGTTGAAAATTTGTTTTTTCCCATTTCACTCAAGGGTTAAATATCTAACAACTACTTGCCAATTTTATTGCTTTATTTTTCCTTATAAATATGTTGTAGGTAAAAAAGACTTATAGGAAATCCATTAATAAATTGCTTTATGTCAGCACACTATCTCTTCATAGTGTACTTGAAATTCCTTAGCGGAATAATGTTGTTGGCCACATCTATTGTAGTAGTGTGAAAATTGTTGACAACTTCCTTTATCATTGGGTGAATACCCTCTATATCAATTGCCATTAATATGATCGCCAACTCCCTATTGACCGGTCCAAATGGTCTGTCAAGCAGGTAAGGGGCAATGCTTGATTGCAGGTCCCAATTAGACCTACTCTCCTTTGGTGTAGCGTTTCTGATGAGTATATGGACCTCGTTGCTGCTCAAAATTAAAAGAAGAAAAAAGGAAAAGACAAAAGATTGCCCCCCAAAGAGTTCTAGTTAATCCTAATACTAATCTAACTGAAAGAAAACTAATCTAATCTAACAACTTCTAATCTATCTTGGGAGAAAAACTAAAAGAGTGAGTACAATGAGAGATAATATCATCAGAATCAAAAATAATTCATGTATGCTAATGATAAATGATAACAACAATGCTACATATACATAGAAAATTAGTTGTGCAATGCATTCATAACATTATTTTTGTACTCATAAAGAAACATGTGATAACATGAACAAATAGAACATAGTGAAGAAATAATTCATACAATATAATTCTATGCTAATCAAATATAAGACAAAGGCACAAAGAATAGTCTCATATACATTAATCAAAGTCACAAATTTCTGAAATGCCTCTTGCACTTTATTAACTCGGAAGTAATAGTACTGTCTTTCATTACAAAGAGAAAAGTCCCTTTATTACATTCAACAAGCTCTCTTTTCTAAAACAAGAGAGACTCTTCATCTGTAGCGACATCTCCTTTCATTTCCCTTTGTTTTTTCCTTTTTACATTCCAAACTTATTTTTCAATTTCGAAAATGTAGATGTGGGAATCACAAATGGAAGTTGAAGAGACCCTTTGGGTGGTTACATTTGCCCCATGGCAGTTTACAAATGATATTTATTCAAAAAATATTATTCACTCAACTTGTTGGTGTCACCTTCTTTTCCTCAAGACGTTCTGAGTGTTTCTTTTGTTTGCTCGCTAATTAATATCTTCTCATATTCTTCTTTGCTGTCTCATATTTCCATTGAGCTATTGATGGTCTGATTTCGTTGCCTATAGCTTGAGATATGACTATTTGAAGTCTGCATAGCCTGTTCTTCAGTTGAATTCGGGTTTCTTTTGTGATTTTAATTTTTGGACAATTTCCACTTAGTATTTTCTAGCACTTGCTATCCCATCATGTTATTCTCTCTTCCATGTTTCCCTCGAGCCATACTGGGCTTGATTTCATTTCCTGTAGCTTCGGATATGGCTGTTTGAAGTCTGTACATTCATTCCCCCCCCCCAAATCCGTGGTCTACTATTTTCTGCATTTTCTGACATCTTTTGTCATATTTCTATTTTAAATACCTCTATCACTGCATTCCTCTATCCGATACCTTTCCAAAGAGGTATCATGGACCCAATTATAACACATGTAGCCTAAGTTATGCTTGTTTAAAAAATGTCGCTCAATAATCGTCGATCAAGCCCATAGGTGAATCCTGGCCGTTGACCCTTAACCTGCAAAAATGAGTCCCACATGCATAAGAGAGTTCAACACTTAGCGATTTAAATGGCTTGTTCCATATAGATAGTTTGAATAAGAACCTAGGTGGGCATGGGACATGTGGCTTGCAGTATATTTTAGCTAATTTTCCCTTTTTAAAATTAGGAAAATAATTAAAAAAAAATAAAAATTATTTACATTAATCTACATTAATTAAAATTACTAAAAACGTTAATAAACTTACCCATAATCTACAAACAAATTTAAGATTAACTAAACTGATTATCCCTGTTAATGTAAAAATAAAAAATACTAAAATTGAAACTAATATAATAATAATAATTACCCTAACCCCCTATAGATTTGAACTTGTGACCTCCAAGGAAGAAACACATGTTTTTAACCATTAAGCTAATTCAAGTTGTCTACTCCTCTTACCTACAAGAAAATAATAATCAATGAAAATTAATGAATGAAAAAAAATAAAAAAAATAATTAAAAATAAAACAAAATAAATAAATAAAAGTAAAACAAAATAAAAAACAAAAGCAATAAAAAAAACTAAAAAAAAAACAAGAAATAAAAAAAAAACGAAAAAAACGAAAAAAAAATAATATCTCCCCCTCTCCCACTAACATGGACATAGTCCGTGGGATTAAAGTCTCATATGATATCTCCCATATCTTCGTCGTCGGGAGGTGGTGTACTCACACTCAAACCCTCACTCCACTCCACATCCCCAATGACGATGAGCACAACCTCTAGCTCACTCCCGATGACGTACTTCATCTCCCCAAAAGAATATTATGTACCATTATGTTCATTGGGTGCATACTCTTCCAAAATTAAATTAATCCTTTATTGACATATCAAATGTGTGGTCGTCAGGGCATTTGGTCATTGGGATGTTGGGCTTGGTAAATCAAACTCGCTGACGGTGAATCCCAACGACGATGTAACACTCCCAATGACCCAATTTTGTGAGCTCTTCCTGATGATTTAACAAAAACATTAGACCAACCCCCACCTTTGTGCACACTCTTCAACATATATTATTCTAATATTTTTTTGAAATAATATTAAATGATGCTTGGTCTGTAGGGTTCATCATCATCGAAGAAGTTTGGTCAGGAGGTGAACAATAGATCAGGGTAAAGTAAGTCTCGACGACATGGGCTGGGCTTCCCATGGGATTTAAACCTTAATAAACTAATCCTCCCATAAAATGTTATCATAATGCACATACATGATTGGTTGGTTGTTGTCGTTGGGGTAGGTGGTAATTCTTTATAAAAGGTAGATGCCGACGATGAAGTCCTCATGAACTCTCCTGTGAGCTTGGCTTAAGGTTCAATTAAAATTTATATTACAATATAATACAATTACATTATATTATATTATATAAAAGTTTCAAAGCATTTGGGAATAAGATTTATTTTACTATGTGATGTAATTTCGATGCCATTTGGGAGGGGAGGGAGAAATTTCTAGAAAACAGGAAATCCTAGAAAATAAGAAGGCCTTCCTAAAATTAAGGAGGTGTGTCCTGATCGTTGATTTATTATGGGAAATGTTGTAAGGTATATGTGAGGGACAATGGGGATGGACCTGAGATAGTACGCTAGATTTTGGTGGGTGAGGGAGAAAAAAAAGGTCTAAATTAAAACTAAATCAAAAGAAAATATGAAAAAAAATGAAAATGAATTTAAATTTACAATAAAAAAATCAAAATAAATAAAAATGAAAATTCAATTTGTTTTTTCTTTTTTTAGTTTTTTTATGTTCATATATGAGAAAAATGATGTACATGTTAAATGGTTAAATGGTTAGTTTATTTAACATAAATGGGTTTCCCACGTAAAAATGAATTTACCCTATGTAATATAAATGTTTAGCGTGAATTGGTTTTCCCCCAAGTAAAAGTAAATACCTATAGTAATTCTAAGGGAAAAAACATGGGGAAAAAACATGAACAATACCATGTGGTTTTTCAAAACCATGGGAAAAATGAATATAAATAAAAACAAAAATAAATAAAATCAAAATTAAAAATAAATTAAAATAAAAATGAAATAAAAATAAAAATATATACAAGAAATATGTACAAAATTAAAGAAAAATAAAATAAAATTACAAGTTATAAAATTAAGCTTGAATTACACAAGTCAAGGTTCCATGTCCCCTAAGGGTTCCACTAGTTAGGGTTCCATACCCGGGGCCAAAATTTAGGAAAAAGTGTATAAGGTAGGATTTAAGAAACTAGGTGTCATGGAGAGGAGTGAGGATATATAGTGATGAAGGATGTGGTGATTAAGCCGTGACGAAGGGAAAGCGATGGAGGTGAAGTATATGACACTTTGTGTGACAATTTAACATCACAAGTAGTGATGAGTCGAAACATGACATCGACTCCAACCAAGCGTGCATCACAGGTTAGTCCACTCAATATGCACATCTCAAAGGGTGGAGAGGTCACACAAATTCCCCCAAAGGAATCTCAAGGTTGGAGCGATCATGTGAATGAAGTGGCCCTGCAAACCTGCTCCTGCAAAATAGAAGAACGATATTAGCCATGCGTTCAGAAGAATACTTGCCATTACATTATGAATATTATATTTCCTACCTTCAATCCAATTTATAGATAAGCGTTAGGTTCTTCAACAATCAGTCCCAAGTGGCTATATATAGGTGTCTTGATACTGTATGTGCCAAGTTTCGACTCAGAAGAAGGATTCATTATTTTGTAATTCAGATTTAGAGTTCGAAACATGTGAGTAGAATCTGCATGTGAAAGCATAAAGATGAAAACATGAAGCACATTCATGCCAACAGGAAGATGCATAGTTTGATTTGGTCAATAAAAAAAAAAACATCAACAACAAACTCATTCAAAACATGCAATAAAACATTAAACATTGCAGGCACATAGGATCATCAAGAATTTTGAAATCAACAATAGATTTGAAGATAACATGTTAACTCCATCATACAAACGCCAACGAAACATCACATGTCAATAAGCACCATGAAGACATTTTAAATCATCATATCAAAAGGAATAATCAACACCCATCAAAGATAATCATCAATCAATATTAAACCCCCAACTCCGTCAAGGTAGGCAAAGAATTAACATTAGGCTCAAGTAGTAGAGGATTAAGCAACAAGTTTTAAATTTTAGTAGGGGGCCCTTTCCTTTCTCTTGTAAGAGAAAAAGTAAAGCGAGGTTGTTGTGGCCTTAATAAATGGTGACACACTGAAAGAACCAATTATCTCTGTCAATATAAGTCTAGGGCCTATACTTCAGATCTGAGTTTTAAAGATAAGCTCAACAAGACTGCAGATAATTTTCCAATAGTCATGGGTACCACAATGACATCAAAATTCTAAAAGAAATAACCCAATATTTTTTATACTTGTAATCTAACACACATTTTTCAAAGAGCCAAATAGTGAGGTAAATTTTTTTACTAGCTAGACACTTTAGATTGGTTCTTGTTTGACCATGGGTTTTCACTTTTTAGAATAAGAAAACATCTACATAAATGTGTTCCTCATCTCTCTTTTCCTGGAATTGTTTCGCTACCAACGAGCATCCATAGCCCCAAAAAGTTACCTCGGTACCATACAAGCATAGCCTCACTACCAACGAGCATCCATAGCCTCGATGGGTTTACTTGTACTTCCCACACTATTAATATTTCTTTCAACTTCCTTGTTATTTTACAATATGCTCACCCTTTTAGATTTCAGATATAGATATGCATATGCACATAGGGTGTGAAGGAAGCAGAGTGATACAAGAGTTGCTTTGATTTGCTGAGTAGATGTTATGCATTTTAGTTTAACCCACATGTATCCCAAAAAACCATCATAGTATGAGCCATTTTATTAATGTGGTGTGAATGGAGCTCAAAGAAAAAGATAGATAGACACTTTCCTATACTTATGGATTATCACGGTACACTCAACAAGCACATGTGTTCCACCACAACTATCAATCCATACCTATAGCTGAGAACTTCATTAATGTTCATTCAGATAGAGCAACCCATGCAACTTATGACTTGTAAAAATTTCTTTAGTATGTGACTAGAATTTGACCAAACCCTCACTTAAATTTTAAAGAGTAATCCTAAAGGAAGATCGAGAAGTCAAATCAACTCAGGGAACATACTGACATTCAACTTAAAAGATGAGAAAACTCTATACAAGCCAAAATCAAGACTGAAATCAAAAGTGAATTCATGAAAAAGAAAATTAAACTACAAGAAATCTAAATCTATAATGTCAGTCCTCAAAAGGATAAAAAATGGTTGAAAGATAAGAAGAAAACCCAACAACAAGTAATAAATCTAGGGAAGCAACAACGAAAGTGTTTTCATTGCAAGATTGGAAAGTAAGCCAAGGTCGACAATCAATCAAGAAATGTTAACCATTCAATATCAAACCTAATGAAAATATTCCCATAGTAAACATCTGAGATGAAGAACAATCAAGATTACAAGAATCGATAATCTAAAGGAAAAGATTTTCAACACAATCCTCCAATCTAACTGTTGCATACAATTTTCTTCGCTTTTAATGCAACAAAACAATCTTTCGGGAATGTATGAGAACGAGTTAATGTATATGTTCAATAAAAACAAATTTTCAAAAACCAATTACATGAAACATTCCACAGACCCATAAGCTTTTAAGATTTTGTGACATAAGCAATTCTTTTGCAATTTTGAAAACGCTGAATTTTCCAATAATATAAATTAAATTTCATATTTCTCATCACAATGACATTTTCTCTTTGCTAGAAAAAATAATCATTAACTATATAGATCCAAACAATTCAATCTGATAAGGCAAAGAGGAAGAATGATAGTTATGGAGGTCATCAAAATAGTCATTAAAATGACTCCAAACATCAACTAGATCAGAAACCAAAGTGGGAATACATGGATGAGACAATATTTCTGATAAACCGTTGAATTGATGGAAATATTGGTTGATTAAAAAATGTTGCAAATGAATCTGAGCAGCCATGTTTAGGTTAACACTTCCCTAAATTGGCTTCATTAAAGAGAAAATATTTTGAGCTGCTAGTCGCACAAGCCATTTCCCAACCTACATATCAAAAGAGAAAGGTGTGACCAGCTATTAGACAGTTTGTGAATAACTCTTCCTCTAAATGAATGACTTATTGAAATGAAATTAAACTAAAAAGAAAAGTAAAGATCAAAATTAAACTAATCCTAGGAAAGCATGCTAAGCTAATGTAAAATTAGACTATATTGGCTATCATCAAACTCATGTAAGTGTCAATGCTGTCATCGAGTATCCATTTTCTATCCATTTAGTCAAATATCACAACCTTCTTCTTGAGAGATAAGCACCATGTTCTCTCCCTTTAATATTTTCTTCAACATGAGGCTTAGTTCCGTTGATAATTGTGATATTTTAATCAGACTTAATCAATTTAAACAAGACCATAATATTTCAACTCCATCCAAGTTCTAAAGATACTTGGTCATCAACAAACCTTGGTTATAAAAACCCGATTCAAATATTATCAACATTGTACCCCAAGGCATGTGTTTCCTCTGATTATTTAGGACAATGATGTGAAACATTATATGATCATCTTCACCCTTGTGATAGGTAAGAGGAAGTCATTAAGAAAAGGGAGCAATTAAGACAATATGGAAATATGCAAATGATCTTAGGTCACAACCTAGATGGATTGGCTTTCCCAACTCAAATGAAAGATATAATTAGAAATTGAAATTGAATGAAGTGATTAAGATTGGATTTCTAATAGGTGATAAGATTGGCACGATAGGAAAGTCCATGAAAATGATATCATCAAGTTCCCAAGAGTGTTACAAGTAGACAAATTATGTGTTTCACTTCTTTGAAATTACATGTCACATAGAATTTAGAGAAAATGAAATGGAAAAGAAGAGTGTGTAGCTTGTCTCTCTACTAGATTGGTTTTCCATTTAAAATAATGAGACAAATAATCCAGAAAAAAAAATCAACAAGCTCCTAAGTAAGAAGGATCCAATAAAAGATGTTCCGACATGACCCAAACATGCATATATTCCCAAGTTATGAATCATGAGTCTTGGTTAAGGAATGCTGAAGAGTGTGGGGCCCAATATATTGATGAGTTACAACTCGCAAGGAATTCACATTTTGAAAATTATTACCATGGATGAGATGAAAATAAATGTTGAAAACTCAAAATTTAGTATCTTAGAAGTTGCATGGAGATATTCCGTTAATCTATTTACAACTTCAAGGATTTGGATGATTTCAACATGATGATATAAGTGAGACATTATTAAGCCATTCTAGACGTTATACCAATCAAGAATGTAACCATAATGAGAGACCCAAAATTAGCAAACCCAAGGGATGAAAAGATACTATTCAAGAAAATATCAGGTCTAAAATTATCATACTTGATAGTCCTAGGTTTGAGTCTTTAGTCGACGAGTGAGTTGGGGAGTAAAAAGATCGATTCCCAAGTAATGTTCTGAAGAAGATATCAACAAAAATTATTTAAGTAACCATGTTGTACACAATGTGAAAACACGTATCTGGATAGTGCGACTGAATATCTCTTGTTGTTGTGTATGAGATGAAGATTGAAATGAAGAAATCTATAAGATAAAATATACAACTCCTCTTTGAAAAACTTACTAAATAGAGCATAAGGCATGTGGAGCCAATGCCCAAAAATTAAAACTAAAAGTGATGACAACAAATAACTTGAAAGAAAAAAATTAGCCGAACTCACTATGCTAAAAATACAAAAAAAATCATGTTGGCTGAAAGTGATAGAAGAAAAGAGTCACTGTGAAGGAAACCATTTAAATAACTTCGATACCATGATAAAATAATCATCCAAAGACATCGCAAGGAGTTGGAGTGGTTTGGATTTCAGATGGCCATAATTTTAATACTCAAAACTTCCATTTACTATGTATGGGACAACAAGCCCAAAACTCGAACGAAACTCAATCAAGCAAAATCTTCCAATTAGAATCATATTCATATGAGGATTGAATACCTTTGAGTTCTCATTTTCATCCCAAGAGGAACTAAATGGTATCTTTTATTTTAAAATATTCCACTTGTAAGACGAAAATATGCTAAAAAATGATTTGGCACAGTGAACATGTATAAACTCAGTGATCTAAAAGTTACCAAACATATAGAAAATTTTTGAGAATGGGATGAAGTATATTTCCCCCATATCAAAATTAAATTGAAAAATCCAATCAAGGGAAAATTAGTGTGCAATCCTTCTATTTCTTTCCACCTCTACTAAGAATTTATTTACTATCCACCCAAGAGTAATGAAAAGAGAATGCAAACATAAAACTAATTAAAAACTAGAAAACAAAGCTAAACTATGGTGCAAGGAAAAGACACTTAGTGTATTCTTTCCTACTCCTATCCTACACTACAAATGGATGAAAAATGAGCCATGTAAAGTCATAATGCCATTGTAGCCATCCGTGTAATCCCAAGCCTGCAAACATATGTCCATGACAAGAGATTAGTAACATAATTTGGAATAAAGTAGAGTAAAGGTAGGAAAAATTAAAACATGATAAATTCTATCCGCTATATAAGAATTGTGTCAGTGACAATTAATGAGAACATTAGCCGAATAAGATTCCTCCAACCATTCTTCAATTCTATCATAAAATCTTGCATTACTATCATAGAATTGATGGATGGAGTTTAGAGGAAAGTAGCATACCAAATGAGAACTGTGCATAAAATTTGTGTAAGGCGTGATTGGTGAGATAATATTCATGCTAATAAAGTTGTTTATCTCTGAAGACAAACCAAAAGAATAAGGGCCTGACATAACCATCAGTATAGACCGAAGTGGCTCATTATCTTGACAAGCTTCCATGGACTCATACTTTGAGAAACCATGAACTTGAGATACATTAGTGGAATCAAATGATATATATGGACTAGTACCCACCATGGTATAAGAAAAATGTTTGAGACAATGGTGGAATCCACTAGCATGAGCAATCTCAACTAGAGGGTTACTTGAACAATAAGACTCTATTATTTGAAAATGTAGATGAAAAAGAAGAAGACATAGTTTGATATACATTTGCTACAACATTTCCTTCATCCCATGAAAAAGGCTGATAAGGTATAGTTGTACTAGGTTCATGGGAAGAGGCCTTATCCTCTCTATCTTTCGTATGCACATTACTACCATCAAGTACTTCAAAATGGGTCAACCCTATTGAGTTCATTTGAATCAAATGGTGGGTGGTTTCCTGCAACATTGAACCATTAAAGAGATCAATATACAAATAATAATAAGTGGAAGAATTAAGATGATTAAAAGCCTCTCTAGAACATGAAACATTTTCAACAAGTGACTCCCTGAATGGTATTTCCTCCTCTTTAAGCACATCGATGATTGATTTTGGATTGGTAGGCTCCACACTAGGCATGGTTTCATAATCAATTCATTCTTCCTCAATATGGTCTTCCTTATCCAAGAAAAAAGTGGATTGTTGTGATAAGAGAGCTATGTCCTATATGTTTATATCTTCTCCTGAAGTGAATGGATCATCATGGTTGATTTTCTCCTGCACAATATGAGAATATGAAATATCTTTCAACACGTAGTCATGGTTAGAAGAGAGGAGCAAATCACAATCATTCTTATAACAAGAAGTTTCACTAAATAATCCATCAACAATAAAAAAAATTCTTGATCCATTTTGGTTAGTCTAGTAGAATTTATAACAACAAAACTATCCAAATTAACAAGAGCTAATTCCAAATTATTCATGTAGAAGGAGGAATGATTCATCTCATGAGTGTCCAAATTTTGTTCATTAAAAAATGATCAACATCCAAGTATTTTCCCATAGCTTCCTCTTCCATTTCTTGTGATGGAAAATAAGAGAGAGGATAATGAGAGCCTGACATAACCATCGGTGTGACCTGAAGTGTCCCATTATCAGTAGGATAACTTTCCTCTTGGTGAGCTACATAAAAATATGAACTTGAATTTATAACACAAGAGGTCTCTTTTTCATCACAAGGAAAGAAGGGAGCATGGAGTGATGAGAAGATACATATGGTACTTCCAAAAAATAATTCTCTCTGATCTATATCCTCCATAGTAAGGGATCTGGACATATGGAGTCCAACTAAGCCATTAATATTTTCAATATTTTCATTTAAATCCAAATCATCGTGCGAAGGAACATTAAAACATGATTTAGATTCTTCATCCACTAGATCATACATTTTATTAGTAAGAGACACTAAACATGAAATGAAATCATTTTTAGAGAGCCTATCATCCAAGGGAAATATATAGCAAAGATGAGTAAATATGATAACCAAATTTTTAATAGATTCATCTTCGTTCTTCCTAAGCTCTAAAATTTCTTCACACAATTGATCATAATAATAATTCTCAAAATCATGCAAAACTTTACGCATAAATTGTTCCCACATGTGAATAAAGGCGACTGATGAAGTTTCACACCAACTCTTGACTTGGCCTACAAAAGTGAGAGTGAACATCCTTCAAATAACACTACCATCAATAATATTATGAGAACTACAAAATTTCCAGAATTGTAAAGCATGTCTATATGTAGAGGTTTCACCCTCACCATCAAATTTAAGTTGCAACAAGAAATGTAAAATCTTTCTAGGAGGTTTGGTAGGTATAATACCAGAAAAACATCTCCATAAAGGGATATGGAATGGATCCATTAGTAAATTAAACAAAAACTTAACAATAATGGCTCCAGAGGCTCAACTTGTCATATGACCCTCCTTCTAGTGGAATTTTTGTTGACAAATCCAAATCGTCTTTCAAGCAGGTAAGGGAGAACGCGTGATGGTAGGTATTAATTAGACCTACTCTCGTTTGGTGTAGCATTTTCGATGAGTATATGAGCCTTGTTGCCACTCAAAATTAAAAGAAGAAAAAGGGGAAAGACAACGAATTCCCCCCCAAAGAGTTACATTTAATCCTAAGACTAATCTAACTAAAAGAAAACTATTCTAATCTAACTAATTCTAATCTATCCCAGGAGAAAAACTAAAAGAGCGAGTACAATGAGAGATAATATCATCAGAATAAGAGATAATTCATGTATGATAATGATAAATGATAGAAAAAATGCTACATATAAATAGTCAATTAGTTTTGCAATGCATTCATAACATTATTTATGTACTCATAAGGAAACACATGACATCATGAGTAGATAGAACAAAGTGAAGAAACAATTCATACAACATAATTCTATGGTACTCAAACATAAGACAAATGCATAAAGAATAGTTTCATATACATTGTTCAAAGCCACAAATTTCCAAAATGCCTCTTGCTCTTTATTAACTTGGAAGTAATAGTATTGTTTTTCATTACAAAGAGAAAAAGTCCCTTTATTACACTCAACGAGCTCTCTTTTATAAAAAAAGAGAGACTCTTCATCTCTAGTGGCTGTTCCTTTCATCTCCCTTTGTTTTTTCCTTTTCATATTCCAATTTTTTTTTTTTCAATTTTGAAAATATAGATGTGGGAGTTACAAATGGAAGTTGAAGAGATCCCTAGGTGGTTGCATTCACCCCATGGCAATTTATAAATGATATTTATTCGAAAAATATTATTCACGCTTATTGGTGTCATCTTTTGTTCGTCGAGATGTTCTAGGTGTTTCTTGTGTTTCCCCACTGATTACTATCTTCTAATATTATTCTCCTCTGTCTCATATGTCCATTGAGCTATTGTTGGTTTGATTTCGTTGCCTTTAGCTTGAAATTTGACTATTGAAGTCTGGATAGCCCGTTCTTCAACTAAATTCTGGTTTCTTCTATGTTTTGAATTTTCGAACAATTTATACTCAAAATATTCTAGCACTTGATATCCCATCATGTTCTTATCTCTTCTAGATTTCCATAGAGCCATCCTAGGCCTAATTTCATTTCCCGTAGCTCTATATATGGTTATTTCAAGTCTGTACATTCATTGTTTTCCCCCAAATCCGTGGTCTGTTGTTTTCTACATTTTATGATGTCTCATATCACCCATATGGCCTAGATACCTATACCAATGCATTCCCCTATTTTATACCTTTCCAATCAGGTATCATGGACCCAATTCCGACACTTGTAGCCCAAGTTATGCTCGTTTAAAAATGTCCCTCAACAATTGTCGATCAAGCCTGTGGGTGAATCTTGGCCGTTGATCCTTAACCTGCAAAAAGGAGTCCCACATGCATAAGAGAGTTCAACACTTAGTGATTTAAATGGTTTACCCCCTATAGATATTTTGAATAAGAACCTGAATCGAAATGAGACCTGTGACTTGCAGTATAATTTTAGCTAACTTTCCCTTTTTAAAATTAGGAAATAATTAAAAAAAAAAATAAAAAAAGTTAACAAAATTACTTATGATCTACAAATAAATTTAAAATTAACTAAACTAATTATCCCCGTTAATGTAAAAATAAAAATTACTAAAATTAAAACTAACAAAATAATAATAATCACCCTACCCCACTCTCGATTTGAACCTATGACCTCCAAGGAAGAAACACATGTTTTTAACCATTAGTCCCATTTAGGTTGTTTACTACCCTTACCTATAGGAAACTAGTAATAAATGAATAAACAAAAAAAAACAAATGAATAAAAGTAAACAAAAAACAATAAAAAAAAAAAAATAAAACAAGAAAAAAAAGAAAAGAATAGTAATATATCCCCCTCCCCCACCAACATGGACATAGTGTGTGGGATTAAAGTCTCACATGACATCTCCCAAATCTTCGTCGTCGGGATGTGGTGTACTCACACTCCAACTCTCACTCCACTCCACATCTTCGAGGACGACGAGATCAAACTCCAACTCACTCCCGACGATGTACTTCATCTCCCCCAAATAATATTATATAATATTGTGTTCATTGGACACACACTCTTTCAAAATTATCATTAAATTAATCCTTTATTGACATATCAAATGTGTGGTCATCGAGGCATTCAGTCATCGGGATGTTGGGCTTGGTAAATGGAGTTCGCCGATGGTAAATCCTGACGACGATGTAACACTCTCGATGAATTGATTTCGTGAGCTCTGCTCAATGATTTAAAAAAAACATTAGACCAACGCCCACCTTTGTGCACACTCTTCAGCGAATATTACTATAATAATTTTTTGAAATAATATTAAATGATGCCTAGTCTGTAGGGTTCATCGTCATCAAAGAAGTTTGGTCAGGAGGTGAATGGTAGATCAGGGTAAAGTAAATCCTGACGACATGGGCTGGGCTTCCCATGGGATTTAAACCTTAATAAAACAATCCTCCCATAAAATGTTGTCATAATGCACATACATGGTTGGTTGGTTGTCGTCATCAGGGTAGGTGGCAATTATTTATAAAAGGTAGATTCTCACGATGAAGTCCTCATGAACTCTCCCGTGAGCTTGACTTAAGATCCAATTAAAATTTGTATTACAATATAATATAGTTAAAATATATTATATTATATCAAAGTTTCAAGGAATTTGGGAATAAGATTTCTTTTACTATGTGATGTAATTTCCATGCCATTCAGGAGGGGAGGAAGAAATTCCTAGAAAATAGGAAATCCTGAAAAATAGGAAATCATAGAAAGCATGAAGGCCTTTCTAAAATTAAGGAGGTGTGTCATGATCGTTGATTTCTCATGGGAAATGTTGTAAGGTACATGTGAGGGCCTATGGGGATGGAATTGGGATAGTACGATAGATTTTTGTGGGTGAGGGAGAAATAAAAAAGTCCAAATTAAAACTAAATCAAAAGAAAAAATAAAAAAAAATGAAAATGAAATTAAATTTACAATGAAAAAAAGAAAATAAATAGAAATAAAAATTTGATTTGTTTTTTAATTTTTTAATTTTTATGTTCATATATAAGAAAAATGATATACATTTTAAATAGTTAAATGGTTAGTTTATTTAACATAAATGTTTTTCCCACGTAAAAATGAATTTGTCCCATGTAATATAAATAGCGATGAAGGATTTAGGAAACCAGACTTCATGGAGAGAAGAGAATTTATCCCATGTAATATAAATAAGGGCCAAAATTTAGAAAAGGGTTTATAAGGTATGATTTAAGAAACCATGCTTCATGGAGAGGAGTGAGGATATATAGCGATGAAGGATGTGGTGATTAAGTTGTGACGAAGGGAAAACGATGGAAGTGAAGTATACAACACTTTGTGTGACGATTTAATGTCACAAGTATCAATGAGTGGAAACAAGACATCGAATCCAACCAAGTGCACATCACAGGTTAGTCCACTCAATATTCACATCTTAGAGGGTATACATGCTCGGATTGTGAGGAGAAGGAATACAAGCAGGTCAAGGAAAAGGTCCTTACATTAAACCATGATGCATGCGCTCGATAAAGAACAAGAATCAGACAACAACACAACAAGGAAACACAATCAAGAGTATGAATGAGATTTTGGCTTCGGTTTTGGTGAGAGGTAAGAATGAAAAGGAATAAGTATAGATCAGTTTAAAAAGGTTCAGGGACATGCTTGCAGGAAAGGTGGATCCGACAACCTTGGGGGCTTTAGACCACAAGGCAACTGCAAGCTAAGGTAATCCACTTTCCGATAAGGAGAATCTTGGAAATAAACAAAGTCAAGACTGTGGAAAAAATAATGATGTTATCCTGACAAGAATCAAATTGAAAGGATCAAGAGATTCCCCTACAAGGCTCTCAAGGCTGGAGTGATCACACGAATGAAGTGGCCCTACAAAATTTCTCTTGCAAAATAGAAGAACGATATTAGCCATGCAATCAGAAGAAGACTTGCCAATACATCATAAATATGTTATTTCTACCTTTAAGCCAATTTATAGACAAGCGTTAGGTTTTTCAACAATCAATCATGGATGGATATAGATAGGTGTCTTGATAGTTTATGTGCCAAGTTTCGACTTAGAAGAAGAATTAGTTATTTAGTAATTTTGACGTAGAGTTCAAAATAGGTGAGTAGAATCTACATGCGAAAGCGTTAAGATGAAAACATGAAGCAAAATCACACCAACAAGAATATGCATAGTTTGAGTTTGTCAATAAGATAAAACATTAACAACAACCTCATTCAAGACATGCAATAAAATGTTAAACATTGCAGCCACATAGGATCATCAAACATTTTAGAATCAACAACAGGTATGAAGATAACGTGTCAACTCCATCATACAAATGTCAACAAAACATCACAGGTCAATAAGCATCATGAAGACATTTGAAATCATCAGATTGAAAGGAATAATCAACACCCATTAAAGATAATCATCAATCAATATTAAATCCCCAAATCCATGAAGGTAGGAAAATAATTAACATTAGCCTCAAGCAATAGAGGATTAGGCAATAGGTTTGAAATTTTAGTAGGGGGGATCTATCCTTTCACTTGTAAGAGAGAAAGTAAAGGGGGGTTGTTGTGGCCTCAACACTCCCACTTAACTTATTAACTTATTTTCAGTTACATTTTTCCTTTCCCACTTATCATATGTTGTAGTGTAAAAATACTTATGGGAACTCCATCAATTAGTTGCCTTATGCCATCACACTAGATCTCCACATTGTTCTTCAAATTCATTAGTGAAATTATGCTCTATGCCATATCCATTGTAGTAGTACAAAAATAGTTGACAACTTTCTTTATATTTGGATGAATACCCTCTATATTGATTGATATAATCTTGCTTTCCAACTCCCACTTATCTCATTGTTGGTCGTGTTGTGCCTTCCCCACTTATGTTATGTTGTAGTGCAAAAACACTTACAAGAGCTCCATCAATAAATTGCCTTATGTCATAACACTAACTCTCCATATCATGCTTCAAATTCCTAGTATAAACATTGTTGATAACTTCCTTAATCACTAGGTGAATGCCCTCCATATTGATTCACATGACTCTACTTGCTAACTCCCACTTATCTCATCAATTTGTTTTTCCTTGTGATGACCTTGTTCGTGCAAAGTCTCCTTGTCTTTTAGATCGCAAAATATGTATACCCAACTCTCTTTCTCAAATTGGTATCTAAATTGCATTGTTTCCAATTCTCTTATTTTATTCTCCTTAATATTGAATGCTATATTCTCTGGCGCTATCTAGTTGCTAATAATTTTTTAATCCAAAATTTGGATTTGCTAATCACCAATTAAACTACTTGCTTAAAAAAGGCTTCATGTTTTACGATCATATTCTTAAACATGAACACTTTACATTAATGTTTGATTCCAAAATAGTTATCCAATATATTTGCCTTCATATTTAGATCCTTGTAGACGTGTTGAAAATATAATGAAGTGAAATTTGTCCTCACCTCTTTGATATAGTCCATTAATAGGACTAGTAATAAATTTCCATTTGTTCACTCCACTATAAGTTCAGAGTCTCCTATCACTTGCATATTGTTTAAACCTTTCTCTATTTATATAGAGCATACAGTTCTTCTTTTCTATTTAATCCCTCTTCTACAACTTCTTTAAAATTTATCTCATAATCGTCTCTTAAAAATATACCACCTCTTGCTCCACAAATGCTAGGATCACCTTGGCATGCATAGTTAAAATAAACAAAGTTACCAACTTATCGAGAACTCTTCATAGTTCTTTTTTTTAGAGGTTGCATTTAGTGGCTATTTTTACCCCCGTTTCACTAAATGGTGCTATCTTTAGTACCATTTTTTGGGGTGGTGGTTAAAATTGCAATTTGTTTGAAATTGTAGCCTTGACAACCAATATCATTGTAGACAAAACCTTGAAATTGAGCCTTGAATAAAAAAGTGATGCTACTAGTGGCACCTATTTTATTTTGGGAGTTAAAATTACAACTTAATTGAAATCGCGACCTTGACAATTGGTATCATTGTAAATAAAAAACTTGAAATTGGCTCCAAAATCGAAAAATGGCATTAGTTGAAAATTTATTTATTAATTATTATTATTTTAATAAATTTACATTAAAAAATAAATTAATTGAAAAAATAATGCATGAAAAAATAAAAAAAACCCATTTTTTTTCTTTAGAAATTTAAAACAAAATATATATTTTTTGGAATAAAACATAACACAAATTTAAAAATTTAAAAACAACAAAAAAACAATTAAAAAAAAATCCTTAAAAACGAACTAAAGAAATTGAATTTTTTTTTTTGTCGAGTGGGGAACCCGATTCTCAAAATCTCCCATCCCTGCACCCCCTCCCTCGTAAAATTTCAAAAACCTACTCGCCCTCTCCCTCTCTCCATCCTCCCGCCGTCCCCATCCCACTTTGCGTCCCCTCCCACCTCGTGGTCTGTACCAACAATGACAGGTTTTAAACCTAATGCTCTAAGAAGCGATGGAAAAAAACAAAAAACAAAAAATAAGACTTGGGGGGCAAGGGGGAGGGTGATTCCTGAAATCACCCATGCCCCCCTCTCCCCCTTAAAATTCTAACACCCCACCCTTCCCCTCCCCTTGCCCCTCCCTCCCTCCTCCTATCGTCTCCCTCCCACTTTGCCTCCCCTCGATCGCCATGGCCCTGTAACATGCTCTAGTAGCGATGGGTTCTAAACCTACTACTCTAAGGACCTGCACTATAATCGCCCTCCCCCCCAAGTTTATTTTTTATTTTTTTTTGTTTTCTTTTTAATTTTTTAATTTGTTTTTTAAATTTTTTTTTGGTTTGTTTTTCTTTGCTATTTAATTTTTTTTTTTTTCTAAATTGTGTTATGTTTTTTTAAAAAAGAGGTTGTTTTTTCATTTTTAAAGAAAAAAGGGATTTCCTTTTTCATGGGTTATTTTTTAATGTAAATTAATTAATAAATCATTTTTTGGCTAACACTACTTTTTGTTTTAGAAGCCAATTTTAAGTTTTTTGTTTGCAATGACACTAGTTGTCAAGGCTACAATTTCAATTAATTTTTAATTTTAACTCCAAAAAAAATGGTATTATTGATACCGTCACTTTTCCATTTGAGGATCAATCTTAAATTTTTGTCCACAATGGCATCAATTGTAAAATTTCAAACAAGTCACAATTTTAACCACCCCCCCCAAAAAAGGGTGCTACCAAAAGCACTACTTTTTTTATTTGGGGGTTGATTTTGTTGTTTTTAACCCAAAAGTATGGGTTTTTTGGGCCAGAGTTCTGGTTAAGTCAATAACTTCATTAATATATCTATGCTATTGTTTTATCTATATCTCGAGCTTTAAGGATTCTTTGTTTATTTTCCTTCAAAGGGTGTCATATCCCTTTGTATGCATATCTATTATGGTGACAAACTTGAATAGGAATAACATATTTGTTTTGAAATTTATTTTCATTTCTTTCTAGCCTAATTACACACATTATTGTAAAAGGAAATGAATTATGGGCCTCCTAAGAGATATAATAAAAAACTAGGAGGTCCGATTGTTAAATTAGGGGAATATAAAATGTGACTAATTAAAAAATAATACATAGTTTATAACATGAATTATATTCATAAAGTAAAACTAATATATGGATACATGAAAACCATGTATGACTTATTTATCCATATATTAATTTAACTAATGTATGGAGTGCATGTTTCACGTGTTTCATATATTAGTTAAATTAATAAATGAATATAATTTAACTAATATATGGAATACATGGAACTAATATATGGATACCATTATATTAATTTAACTAATATATGGAGTAGTTCTATGTATTCCATGTATTAGTTAAATTAATATATAGATATTAATATATTAATTTTTTCCATGTTAAAAATCCCGGGGAAAGTCCTCGAGTACTTCCCCTTATTTTCAGGATGGTATCAAGGGTAAACCCTAGAATCTTCAGGGCGCAAGGCCAATCAACAATAGATCTTGAAGCCATTACAACAATATACTCATTATGATTTCAACATGTAACTTGCGGAAATTGAACCCTTGGTGGAAATGATAACATCATTCTTCCCAACCACCTAAGCTAAACCCAATTGATATAGATATCCATATATTAATTTAATTAATATATCCCATATATATTAGTTTAACTAATGTGTGGAGTACGTGGTTCCACATACTCCATATAAAACCATGTAATCCATATATTAGTTATATGAGATAAATTAATTAACTTAATATATTAATATTCATATATTAATTTAACTAATATATGAAGTACCCATATATTAGTTTAAATAACATATGAAGAACATATGGAGTACATGGCTATACCACATGCATATATTAGTTAAATTAATATATGTGGGTTCTCACATTAATTTATGTATTTTAGGTTGTGTGTAATGAATTCAAATTTTTTAAATTTAATTTAGAAGACAACATATTTTTTATTTAATTTACAATATAAATTATGAATAATATGTGAGAAATCTATGTATTTATTTTGTAAAATTTTGAATTTTGAATTGGTACTCTACTTTTTATATATTCAAAAGTACTTCACTTTATGAATATATTTATATTATATTTAAAAGTAATTAATGCGTACTTTACTTCCAACACTACCAAGGTTAACTATGAGTTGTCATCCACTATTTATAATGTGACAAAAGAACATTTTTAACTTAATCAATGCAAACTCAACCACTGGGGATGATGTCATCCTCTAAAATGTAATTGGTTCTAACTCAATCAATGCCAAATCAACCACTGGGGATGATGTCATCCTCTAAAATGTGATTGGTTCTTGTAAAGTTTATTTGATAATACATTTATTTATTTATTTTGAGGCCCATTTTTACCTCTAAATTCCCCTAATGGACACATCGTTAAGGTGCAGAGAATGTCACAAGAACGACCACCTATTCCATGACTGTCCTATGAATTTAACCTTGACAGTAAACAAAGGAAAAGAGGAGGCAGACATGGAGGGATTTTTCAAGATCCATAACAAGAGAAAGGCGGGACATAAAGGAAACAAACCCACCGGGGAAACCTCCAAGAAATATCCAAACAACTTCAAGGCACTTCCAATAGAAAAAAAATAGACGAAGAACATAGAAGAAAGAGAACTAGCGAAGGAAGCTCCCATCCTAATAGATGAAACAATGGAAGTTAATAAATAAGAGCTTCCAAAGCGGCGTCACACAAAACATAGCACAATAATCTCCCCAACTTTGGTCAAGGAGATCAATATGCAAGACCTGGAAGAACATGAAGGATCAAAGGAGGAAGTAGAGTGGGAGGATGCCTCCCAAAATATGGATCTAGAAGATTTGGAGGTTTACATCAAATCTCTCATTGTAGTACATGGAGAAAAATAAATCAATAAGATGCAAGTGGGACAAATGCACAAATTACATCGTGAGCTAGTTGAAGGCAAAGGAAAAAGAAGCAATCAAGAGAATCTAGCCTCGTCATTAGGGAACCTAGGCATGAATACCAACCCCCTAAATAATTGGAAAAAATCAGGAGGAGAAGAGAAGAAAAAAAGACGTAAACTGCATTGACAAGTTCTAGAAGAAACAATAGCACTACTTGTTGAATTCTTCCAAGTCATGGGACTTATGGATAAGTACTTTCAACCTCAACCTAAATGTTTACCATGAATATTTGATCGTAGAATATGAGAGGCTTTAATGCTCTATCCAAACAAAGAATCCTTAAGAAAAAATTATGTCAAGTAAAAGTAGATCTAGTAATGTTGCAAGAAACAAAATGTGATAGTATAACAATGAGTAGAATAGCTAAAATGATTTGGAAAAACTTTGAAGTAGAATGTATAGAAGCAAAGGGGCCTTCGGTGGACTTGCAATTCTCTGGAATCCAAGAAACCTAAAGGTGGAGGTAATGTCCAAGACCCCAAGAATCCTCGTGATTCATTATAAGAAGTTGAGATATGAAGATCATGGATACATCTCGAATGTATATGGCCCTCTAACCCCAATGGCTAAATGATAATTCATAGGGACCTTTTCGCAATTGGGACATCTTATGGAAGATA
>ML825578.1:113123-137918 GCA_009831015.1 Picea engelmannii | reverse complement strand
GGGGGAGTGCATAAGTTGGATGCAGAGAACATTCTATTCAAGGAGACCATAGAAATTTAAGACTTGTAGATCTACCATCCAAGGGGGGATGTTTCACTTGGAGTAATAGAAGAGGGGGAGTGAAACATATAACAAAGCACCTAAACAAGTTTGTAGTTTCGAAGACCTTCTTCAAAGAAAAATAAGTCGTTATTGTAGAAATCAAGCCTTTCTATGGCTCATACCACTGGCCAATTTCCCTCTGATGGGAAGGCTCTATGAATCATGACCCCAAGCCATTTAGATTTGAAAATTTCTGGCTGGGACACCTTGAGTTCCTATATATGGTAACATAATGCTGGACTGATCTTCCAAACCTATATGGTACATAGATTTACTAATTCCATCAAATATTAAAATACACCAAATTATGCATGAAGAAATGGAATAAAGAGTTGTTCGAGAATATCCAGGAGGAAAAACAAAATTTGGAAGAAGAGATAGAAGAAATCCAAAAATAATTAATCCTCAATGGGAACTCGCAGGAATTAAAGACAGAGGATTTGAATGAAAGAGACAAGAAGGAAGATATTTTGTTTCATAAAAAATCTAGAATCTAGTGGCTGAAAGAGGGAGATAAAAGCACTAAATTCTTTCACAATTCTCTTCTTTGGAGAAGAAGCCAAAATCCCATCAATTCTCTTTATGATGAAGGGGGAGAATTACTGGAAAACCACAAGGACATTGAAAAATAACTAGTGAGACATTACAACAATATGCTAACAGAACCATACATAAATAGGAGAGAGGCCACTCTTAAGACCACATGTTCTATCCCTAGCCTGATCTTGCTAAAACAAAATCATAGCCTCATGCACAAGGTGACTCTTAATAAGGTCGTGGAAATAGTCAAAGAAATGTCGATCAGAATGCCCAAGGATCAAACAACTTCACATTGGACTTCTTCCAGGCATGCTAGAGTATAATAGGTAGAGATGTTCTAGAAGTTATAGAAGAATCTCACTCATCTCAATATGTCTTACAGGACTTCAACACCACCTTCCTGACCCTCTTTCCCAGAGAAAGGGCAGAAATAATGCATATAATTTTCTCCCTATCTCTTTATGAAATGTTATATATAAAATTGTAACTAAAGTGATAGAAAACAAACTTAAACCCATTTTGGAGGAAATTATTTCACTTGAGCAAGGGGGTTTTGTGGAAGGGAGACAAATTTTGGACAATATAATTGTGGCTCATGAAACTATTCACTCCTTAAAACCAATGACCGATTGGGTATGATGATTACACTGGACTTAGAGAAAGCCTATGATAGGATCAATTGGAATTTCTTGAGAGAATTTTGGGTGGGTTTGGCTTTGACCCAACTTGGATTTCCTGGGTCTCAGGCCTGATATCATCAACCTTATTCTCTATTCTAGTTAATGGCACCCCATCGACAACCTTCAAATCCTTAAGAGGAATTCACCAGGACCACCCATTTCCCCGTACCCATTTATAATCCTATAAAAAGAGTTGAACCATTTCATTAAACTGTCCCTTCAGGAGGGAGTAATGCAAGGCATTAAGATTAACCCCCATTCTGAACCTCTATCCCACCTCCAATTTGTGGTTGAAACCCTATTAATGGGTCACCCCATAGTCAAGGAGGAGAAATATTTCAATAAAATCCTCTTGACCTTCATGTAAGCTTCATAAATGCAAATCAACCATGATAAATCCAAAATCTTCTTCTTTAACACCCCTATTTCCATTCATAACAATATAACTAGAATCCTAGGATTCCAAAGAGATTCACTTCCCTCCAAATACCTAGGATCCCCCTTTCTGGATACAATGATCCAAAATACTTCTTGGAAGGAGCGCCTTACCAAGTTGGAAGAGCATCTTAACATCTAGACCCATAGATACCCGACCCTACTTGGGATGATTCTCCTAATCATAAATCAGTTCTCTCTACTATGCCTATCTACCTTTTTTCTGTTCCTATAGCCGTGGTCAACATCCATTAGAAAATTCAAGCAATCTAGAGAAAATTCTTATGGGGAGGAGAAAAATGAGAAAGAAAATGGGCTTTGTTCGCTTGGGAAAAAATATGTACCCTAAAATCCCAAGCAAAATTAGGCATTAGAGACCCCCCAAAAATTGGCCAGGCCCTAGTAGCCAAAATTTTCTGGCAATGGAATAAGAACCAAGAGGCTCTTTGGGATTGAATAGGGAGGGATACATATGCAAAGGAAAAATTTCTAGAAGAATGGATTTGGTTGGAAGGAACTTGTCCTGGTTTTCTAATTTGGAACCACGCTTGGAAAAATAGAGAGATAGTTGAACAACACAGATTTTGGGAAATTCATGATGGTAATTCAACCCTATTCTAGGAGGATGCATGGGAGCAGATGCTAGCCTTGAATAATGAGGGTAAATATCAAAAAATCCAAGAGAGAATAAGGGGAACAAGTTGGAGGAAGGTTCACTATTTTTGGGACAAGATCCCTCACGACAACCATAAGCTTGAAAGATCCTATAATAAATTAACAAAATGACTAGTGGAATGGGAGGGTAACTCCTACCAGGATTTGGAGAAAACTTTTAGCCAAACACCTCTATATATCAAACCAGAGAAGGACATCATGAGATGGGGAAAAAAGGAGATGGAAATTTCAATATAAAAGAAGCTTATCAACAAGTGATAGGAGAATCGACCATTGCCAAGTTTCCAGTTTGGAACACGGTTTGGAATACTCACCAATGGCCCAATGTCATGACCTTCTTATGGCTAGTAATAAACAAAAGGGAATTAACTTGAGACCTCATAACTCAGAGGGGGTATGAAGGTATGTCCATATGCCCAATGTGCTTCAAAGTAGGGGAAACTATGAACCACCTGTTCAGTGATTGTGAGATAACATCTGCTCTCTGGCTCAAAGGAGCCATGCTTTTACAAACCTTGGAAAACATTAGGGATGAAATCAACAAAACTATTGAATAATGGAGACCATAACCCTTCCGAAATAAAATCCTGATTAGAATTTGGTTGCTTTTTTCAGGATTCGTACTTTGGAACATCTGGAAGGAAAGGAACAGAAGGATCTTCAAGAACCAACACTACAACCTAGATAAAACATGGCAAGGCATCCACTCGAATTTGAAGGAAATCGTTTTTTCCTTCTTTTGGATAGATGAATACTGGAGACCCACTAGTGAGGAAAGTGAGATTTTTGAAAAATGGCAACTAGGCTAGGATTAGAAGCTTCAACTTTCAAAAAATATTACCCCCCAAAAGATGAAAAAATGGGAGAAGTGGGAGCCCCCTCCCTCGAGATTCCTGATATTAAATTTCGACGGAGTGTCAAAAGGAAATGTTGGATCAATAGACGTCGGAGGTGTAGTTCATGACTCAAAAGGAAAAATCTAGAATCTCCATATCATCAAAATTGGGCATAACACCAACAATGGCACAGAATTGGAGAGTCTTCTCACATGATTAAGGATTGTGGTTGAGCTGGACCATGAATCTCTAATCGTGGAAGGGGACTCCCAAATTATTATCCCATCCCTGAGTAAAATAATCAATGACACTCCTCTGGAGCGTGATTTGACGAACTGGAACCTCTCCTTCAATTTATTTGAGGTGGCATAGTGTATCCGAGGTAGATTAAAAATCATCCCAGTGCATGTCAGAAGAAAAGTGAACTCAGTGGATGAATACTTAGAAAACATGGTGGTGGATCAGGCACCTAGGGAAAGCAGATGGTTCTTGTGGGAGGTGGGCCAGGGAGAATTTTGGGAGAACTTAACATGTCTCACCATGCAAGACACCCCTCCTTCGGATGGGGTGAAAATAGTGGAATCAAGCAACCTTGATGAGAGGTGGCCAACTGTCCACTTGACTCAATAAACGAAAACGTCCCTCCACTTGGACATATGCCGATAGACCCTCTATTAGGTGAATGTGATAGATGGACAGAAATGTGAAAGGATGGAAATTATTAGGTAGGGTGACATTTCAATTAATGAAGGCATGATGCCCAAAAAATGACCGATAACACGAGGGAAGGAGGTGGGATGACGCCCATGGCATACCTCCCTAGTACAATTGAAATTATGTTAAGGCGATCACATCTTGGGACTCGTGGGAGAAATACCTAGGTCATTAAGCATGGCAAAAAATGAAGGTTAGTCTGAATCCTAAGGTGAAATATCGAATTTATTAAGCAGCGGAGGCAGTCAGGGAGAAATCACAACATTCAAGCTAAGGTAAACCTAACTAGCTCTAGCTCATCTGAGGTTTCTATGAGAATTCAACGTTACTGTGTAGAAGAAAGAATTATAGTGACCTGAGGACTCTCTGTCACCCCGGGTTGTTGCATATCTCTGGTGAAGATCAACTGAGATAGGGAGAAAAACATCCCTAGGAGAGAGACTATGAATCGACAGTCCCTTCAGAGTGGGTGGCAGAGAAAACGTATCAATATAAGCCTAAGAAAGATGGATCTTGGCCATGGAAATAACTCAAGGGAAAATAAGGATTTGATCGACATCGGAGGCTTCCATAAGAAAACTTGAGGGAAGGGGTTCTAGCCATCTTCTAGAAAACAAGGTCATGCACCAGGGATGCTAAAGTAGTGAGGTAATCTAACAATAGTTTCCACTGCCTCTGCTCTTCAATCGAGAAAAGGGAGATGTCGGACATTCAAGAGGAGGTCAATAGGAAAAGGAGGGAAATTCATGATGAGAACATTCTTTCAGAAGACAAGGAGTGGGTTCCTGACCCAGGCCAAACAAGAACTAGAGAGACCAAGTAATTTTTCCTCCCAGAGGTCTACTGGCTCACCAAAGCCATGGTATCCCAAGTGATAGATCAAAAATAGCTGAAAAATGTGGCTAATCTCCATGCAGTGCAAGTCCTGAAGAAAAAAATTTGATCCCTTCTACAAGGTCCAATTTGACATCAAATTTCATGAAAGGGTTCTAGGAGACCATAAATAAAAACCCATCTGGAGAATGGAGGGAGCATGGAAGGGACTAGGGAGCAACCCATTCTTGTGGATGATGAACGACTGGAGTTGATCTTGTTCCTTAAGGAGGGACCAAAGAAGGGAGAAATTCAAACTATAATTTTTCATCAAGACTCAAGCTCGAGTTTCCCTCGACTCCCTACCAATAACTAAATGTTAGTATAATCTTGTTTCTTTTGTTTGTCAGTTAAGATTTTGGGTGTATGTTGTCTCAACCATAATATGAACACTGTTTTTGTTATATTGATTATTATGAATGGCATGCCCTATCCTCAGTATGATGAAGTCATGGCCCGGAGGCTCAAGACAAACATAGATAATCTTGAATTCTAAGGGAAATGTCTAGTTTCCTTTTTGGAATATCCCCTAGAATCACGTTTGTAATTTTTTGTAAATATTTATAGAAATCAATAGTTCCGTTTTTGTTTAAAAAAGAAAAAATATTTTAGGCAATCCAAGGAGGAAAGATATCAAAGTGTCTTGATACATTTCATCCCTCTAGGGAAACTTATCATGCACAAACTAGATCTGGAAATTATTCTTCTCTATATATGAGAGGTAAGGGAGGCCAACAAGACAATGTGATCCCAAGCTCTTCCAAACAACCTACGATAATGTCACATATGCCTACACAAGTGAATCACTCCACTCTAATAGTACTCATGTCATGCTCCAAGGTGATGTTTGTTGACGTCGAGAAACTAGAGAGTCTCCAACATCAACATTTTTCGACCTCTCGCAGGCTAGGCGAGAGGAGACGAGAATATCACTCTAGGATTAAATCCTTGGACAAGAAAGTGCATTGAAGTCTAGGCCAATTTTCTCCTAACCTACAGTCCAAGCATAAATTCCTTTGCCATGTAATTTTCCTTTTAGTAATATTTAATTTTTATTTAATTTATGATCTTTATGCTATTTACAATTTAATTACTTTATACATTTGAAGTAACAAAATTAAAATTAATAAAATAAATGAAAATAAATAAAAAATAAAAGGCAATGTTTTTAGCAAAAAAGTAACTAAAGCAAAGTTAACTAAAAACTAGAGAAAGTTAATAAACTATGTTAGTTTTAAAGTAATTTAATTAAAGAAAGAGTTTATTACATAACATTAGTTTGAAGAATAGAGAAATAACATTTTGATTATATGACATTTTTATATTTTCATTTAGAAGTTAGGATGTAATAAAAAAAATGATAAAATAAAAATAGTAAAATAAACAAAAGTTTATGCACACTAACCAGCTAATAAATAAAACTTTATAAGCATGATTATTTACAAAATAACCATGTTTAGTTTGTCCTTTTATAATTTTATCTATTTATTTATTTATTCTGAATTCAAAGTGTTAAGATTAATAAAGATGAGAAAACTGAGGACTTCAAAGAAAAATTAAAGATAGTTTAGAGTGAGAAAGAAATTGATTTTCATTTAAAAGGCTTCCCATACAAATTCATAAATTTTCGAAATCTACAATTCTCTGTGTAGACTGGGGCTAGGTATATGGTATTTAGCCCCTCTAGACACAATGTACAATAGAAAGACCAAGCTTGAAAAATAAAAAGAAAGCTGAGCCAAGAAGGAATGGATCCATGGTGGCGAATCACAAGGAGAAAACCTACATATAGAAACCGATTAGCGCCGAATAACATCGAGCTTTAATACAACAACCTAACAAGTAAACCTTTACCTTATGAAGGCCAACAAACTCATACTCACTTTATCCTTTTCACTACTTCACAAGACCCCTTGCTACCAACGATTCCATCAATCCCTGTTGAACATGTAAGAAAAGAATGAAATGAAACAATCCTCACAACACTCCAAGCATACTACTCTCTGAAATTTCTGCCAAAGTTCGCTCTCAGAATTTTCTCCTTCAGAAATTTCTGTCTTCATAACCATTTCTCTCCCTTGCTTGCTGGGCGCTGCCTCTTTTATCTCCTTTGGTGGAATGTTCCATCAGTTGTTAGTTCCATAACCAAACTCAACTGTCCATAACATATTACTTAACCAAAACTAATTGGTTTTTGTTAGTCCCGTGACATTTGTTTGCATTTTCTTAAATAATTTTTAATTGCAGATATTCCAATTAGCTTTGTTAATTGAAAAATTTCACGACATAAATGGAAAGACTTTCCAAAACGTGACTTTTTATGCTTCTTGGTTGTGAGTGTCTTCACGGGATTCAAATTAAAATTGTAATCAAGATGAATATAATTCAAGTTCTTTTGGTGAATAAGAAGATTCAACATATTGTAACCCTGTCTGCAACTTGAAGCCCCGCCTTTGTCCCATGAATCCTCAAGATCCTCAAGAGTTAAACGTCTATTCTGAGCTTGTGCTTCCATTTGATTTTAATGACAATCTTCCTTTTTTTTGTTCGAAGTATTTTTAGTCTGGGCTGTCTTTGATGAGAATTTTCTTCGTCTTCTTTCATCACTGCTGTATCGGGCTGCTTCTGCCCACAAAAAAAACTCTAGTTGTTCGGTTTCAGGTTGATTCAGATGTGGCTGATCTTCTTATGTTGTACTCACTACATTTTTTGTGGATACATTTCCTATATTTTGAGAATTATCTAGAATAAATTGATTTAACTTTGCATAGTCTTTTTGATCTTTGTCACCAGTTCTAGTATCAAATGCATCTCTAGCTTCGGTAAGCATATTGGGTAGATATTTTATTGTTTTAATACCATGTTCACTACCATAAGTATTAACATCAATTGCATTTTTGGCATCAATATGATCAGTACTACCAGGCATAGACTATTCTACTGCGATGTTTATGATAAACTCTTCTCGAGGCTAGGATTGTAAACTAGAAACTTGAGCATTAGCTTCCAAATCCACTAATGAATGACCAATGTTCATCTTTATAGCAACTCCAACACCACCTCCAAGAATATTCACATTATCGTTCCCTGTCTCTATAGTTGTTTTTGTGTTGATAGTGGTTTCTATAACCACTTGTTATGGCTGGCCAGATAATTCAACAAAGCTAAAAAAAATGTCGTCTTGGCACAACTCTTCTAATTTTGCAGTAGTATAAATTTAAGCGAGGACAATTTTCAGCTAATGCAACAATGCTTTCATCTGTTATTAATACTCAACTACACAAATTCACTTCCCTCATCTTAGGGCATCCTTGAGCCCAACCTGTCACACCCACATCAGTCACCAAACCAAAATTCAAAAATTGCAAATCACAAAAATTTTGTGCTAGAACCAGCGAAGCCCTGTCAGACGTAGCTAAAAAAAACCCCTAGATATTTAGATGTCTCAGTTTGCTGCACTTCGTTTTCAGCTGGGTAATGTTTGAAAGGTGTAGAGAACGAAAATCATGACAATACTTTGCAACCATTTACACTACTTGATCATCGAGTTGATGTTGGTTCTCGCAGAGACTAAGGGATTTCAAACGAGTGAACTTAGGAGAAATTGACATAAGTAATTTGCTCAAGTTCGACTTACACCGTGATAAATAATGTTCTTGAACACCAATGCAAATTGCCTTTCTCCAGACAATACATGCACCAGATTCAAAAATTACAGTACCATCATCAACAATCCTAAGTATACGCATAAGGAGTTCCATGGAAAATCCTTCCATTTTGAATCTTCATCATAATTTCATTCTTCTCCATATTTGTTACATTGGTGTGATTTTGTAGGGAAAGGTTCCATTATTGCTTTGTTACTTCCCAGTCCATTGCATCCAACGTTGAGGGTGGTGAAAATATATTTAACATAGTTCCATAAGGGGCTACGTAATATAAACTTTAAGTCATGAAAAATATGGAGAGACTTATGAGATATGATTGAAAAGTGAGAATGTGGATATATCAATGGTGACATGGATTACACTAAACTTTAAAAATGTATTCACTTCCTCCTTTTAAATGTAAATAAGATGGGTAAATATCAACATAAGGAGTGGTATGGCATGAAAAGGTGTCAACTTATAATTCAAAGTTTGGTAATGATGTTATACTTAGAGAGATGCATGGATAATATTTGGATGAGAGAATCATGAGTGTAAAAATGACAAGGTATAGTAAAAATGATAGGTAGAGGATCATGACAATTCCACCAAGCCTCACTAACAACCTATAATGAACATGTTTCCATTTCGACGAACCTGTAACTTTCCCAATAAAATATACTGACTGACGATCATGGTCGTTTTTTAGCTGATGCATGTCATCACTTTAAAATATTTGTGAATGGTGAGGTACCTCATTCATATTCCTTTAATGTGTAGTAGTAACTCAACGAGAGCATGCAAGACTTTGCGCAAGCAACTGCGAAATGAGGGGGGGAGCTTGGAAATGCTTTGCCGACTGAGTACCATTGAAAAAAATCATTGTCAACAATTACCAACCAACAGATGCACATCACTTACAGTGGCGTGCAAGCTTTAAAAAATAATTTATGAATCTTGATTCTCTGCAGGAAAAGGGAAAGGAAGGGTAACAACATGACTGAGGGTGGATCGATGTGGAACAAGAAGAGGATGATAGGGTTGGGTGGACCAGGTTATATAAGAGGGGGAGACACGATGGAGGTCAAGGGATTCATGGTTCGAGACTTCATGGAACAACTCATGGAAAGTGGTAAGTATGAGGGGGTTTGGTTCTGTTGTATAACCTGAAGGGACGACTCTTTAGATATTGACAAAAATGATTACAAGGGTAGAAAACTGTCATGGATGTGTGCTGAGGGAAAGACTCAAGTTTAACACTAAGAATCCATAACATGTATGCTGGAAGCATCTCAAAATGGAGGGGACAAAGAAAGGGAAAGAAGGAATATGGGGATAGGACTGACGAATGTGACGAGCGAGGATGTCTCGCATAGCAAGCGCATGGTAGACAAGCAAGGGATTATGACAAAGGAAGGCAACTTAGTTCACCTGCAAGTCTATTTTCCACCAAAACACATTTGGTAAATTAGTTAAAAATATACAGATAGCCTACCTTTTAATATCACCAATCATTTCTCCATCACTTCTGACCATAAGAAAGGGAAAAAAAGAAAAATAAAGCGAAATAAATAAAAGTGAGAAAATAAACTGAGTAAATGAGAAATCAACCCAAGACTAATATAGACCTTCCCGTAATTTATTATTATTATTATTTATTATTTTGTTTATTTATGTACAGAGGAAAAGAAACCATTAGCTTGGACTCAAGTCAGATGAAATTTAGCGTAGAGGAATGCATCACCTGCTTTGCATGCAGGTCTTATGAGTTTGAAAAATTTGTATGTGGAGGGACTACCAAAATGCCAACCAACAGATGCATACGGTGCGGAGATACAATTAATCAATATCCAAAAGAAACGACCACCAACCTCCAAGACATGCCAACCAACATATGCTTTGCCGGTAATGATGAAGGTATTTATTGAATTATATTTAGGGTTTAGGGTCTGTACCTTAAAGGGATGATTCATGAATTCATCAAACAAATTAACATTATCTTTGGGGACCTTTCTATTAGGAACAAGGATTTCGTGATGCAAAGAAGATTCATAACATAGATTCAAAAACATAGGAATGTCCCTACAATAGTCACTATCATCAAAATAAAAATTGCACCCAGGAGGGACATGCTCGATGGTGCCAGGTTCTTTAACCTCTTTTGATTTAAACAACAGATTAGCAAAAAATTTATATAGTTTAAGATCTTGATTGAATTCATGAATATCTTCGAAAAATGATTCCTCACGTGCATCATTAAAGACATGACGGTTAAGATTATTTGACCACTCATTAGCATCATCAACAAATAAAAATGCATCATAAATTGGTTCGACATGATCAACCTCAATTTCTTTATCTGTATAATCAAATTCACCATCACATGCGTGCGGATAAAAGGATCGAAATGAAAGATGACTTTGGGATTGAGTTTTTTCATGATGGTCACAAAGGGTGATGTTTGAGATGTGAGAACTGGATTGATCATTAAGCATCATGATATAATCATAATCCTCTTCACATCCAATCTCTTTACCACAAGTATTTGATTCATTATAATTAGGCCCTGAGAGGGAGGGCTCCCGAGATATACTCCCAACATGATTTGAAGATTGAGACTCAAGGGAGAACATGCGATCTTGTAATATCTTAATGACGAGAATTAAAGAAGACACATACTTGTGTGACTCATAGATGCCAAAGGAGTAACCTATTCTATGGATTTTCTCTTCGTAGTTGAGGCAAGTGGATAGAGCTAGCTCTAAGTTCTGAACATTCTTTTCTTCCAACTGCCACCGGTAAAGAGGAGGTAGAAGTTCGTAGTAATGCGATATGGAAGCTAAGTTAGTAGGGAGAATAGAAGTGGGAATTAAATTGTACGACTTGATAAACCGAAGGTTAAATGTAATAATGTGTTCATTATCCTTAATATGTAACTGATTAAATATTTTAAGATGCTCATAAGGATTATCCAATACCCAAAGGTAGAGGTAAACCAGTAAGAAATTTCAAACCAAGTAGAGATGCATCCATCAGGAAGGCTGGAAAATAAGGAGGCGACATCACCCCGAAGGGAATTCATAAACAACAACATGAAACTATCATTATTATTTACTCCGAGAATGGTACAAGCATTTGAAAACACACGAAGATGTTCAATCAATGTAATAGTTCGATCGCCATGAAAGAGAGGCAAATGATTCTTGAATTTGTGAGGTAAAGGGTTCATCGGGTGAGCGAACTTCAAGGGAGTGGGTACAAACCAAGGGGAATTGTTTAGGTCTTCTTCAAACTCGAACAAGCCATACTTGCGAATGAATTTCCCAGGGTCAGTAGCTGAAACCACAGGGTTACAACCACCAAACATAATTCCGATCGGTTGAGACATTGAGGTCCAAGAAAGATAAAAATAAAATTGAAAGAATTAAAACAAAACTAGGAAAGAACCATTGAATGGTTCTCCCCAGTATGGTGGCCAAAAAATACGTTGACATCAAGAAAATAGAGAATCTCCAACATAAACATTTTCGACCTCTCGCAAGGCTAGGCGAGAATCACCCTAGGCTTAAAGCCCTGGACAAGAAATCACATTAAACTCTAGGCCAATTTTCTCATAACCTACAGTCCAAGCATATATTCCTTTGTCTTGTAATTTTCCTTTTAGTAATATTTAATTTTTATTTAATTTATGATCTTTATGCTATTTACAATTTATTCACTTTATACATTTGAAGTAACAAAATTAAAATTAATAAAAAATAAAAAGGTAATGCTTTTGTTTTTAGAAAAAAAGTGATTAAAGGAAAGCTAACTAAAAACCAGAGAAAGTTAATAAACTACGTTAGTTTTAAAGTAATTTGATTAAAGAAAGAGTTTATTACATAACATTAGTTTGAAGAATAGAGAAATAACATTTTGATTATATGACATTTTTATATTTTCATTTAAAAGGTAGGATGTTATAAAAATAAAATAAAATCAAAATAGTAAAATAAAAGAAACGTTTATGCACACTAACCAGTTAATAAATAAAACTTTATAAGCATGATTATTTACAAAATAAACATGTTTAGTTTGTCCTTTTATACGTTTATTTGTTTTTTTTATTCCAAATTCAAAGTGTTAGATTAAAGATGAGAAAATTGAGGACTTTAAAGAAAAATCAAAGATAGTTCAGAGTGAGAAAGAAATTGATTTTTATTTAAAAGGATTCCCATACATATTCATAAATTTTCGAAATCTACAAGTCTCTGCGTAGACTAGGGCCAGGTATATGGTCTTTAGCCCCTCTAGACACAATGTACAATAGAAAGACCAAGCTTGAAAAAGAAAAAAAAGAAAACTGAGCCAAGAAGGAATGGAGCCATGGTGATGAATCACAAGGAGAAAACCTGCTTATAGAAACCGATTAGTGCCGAATAACATCAAGCTTTAATACAACAACCTAACAAGTAAACCTTTACCTTATGAAGGCCACTAAACTCATCCTCGCTTTATCCTTTTAGCTGATTCGAAAGACCCCCTTCTACTGACGATTCCATCAATCCTTGCTGAACATGTAAGAAAATAATGAAATGTAGCAGTCCTCACAACACTCCAAGCATACTACTCTCTGAAATTTCTGCAGAAGTTCTCTCTCAGAATTTTCTCTAAATTTTCTCCTTAAAAATTTTATGTCTTTAGAACCATCCCCCCCCCCACTTTCTTGTTGGGCACTGCCTCTTTTATCTCCTTTGGTGGACCGTTCCATCAATTGTTAGTTCCATAACCGAACTCAACTATCCATAACATATTGCTTAACCAAAACTAATCGGTTTTTGTTAGTCCCATGACATTTGTTTGCATTTTCTTAAATAATGTTTATAATTCTTTTCCATTGGATTTTTTATATGATGCAGATATTCCAATTATCTTTGTTAATTGCAAAATATCACGACATAAATGGAAATCTTTTCCAAAACGTGACTTTTTACGCTCTTTGGTTGTGAGTTTCTTCACAGGATTCAGATTAAAATTGTAATCAAGATGAAGATAATTCAAGTTCTTTTAGTGAATAAGAAGATTCAACATATTGTAACCCTATCTGCAACTTGAAGCCCCACCTCTTTCACATGAATCCTCGATACCCTCAAGAGTTAAATGTCTATTATGAGCATGTGCTTCCATTTCCTTCTCATGACAATCATCCTTCTTTTTGTTCATAGTTTTTTAGTCCGGGCTGTCTTTGATGATAATTTTCTTCGTCTTCTTTCATCACTGCTGTATTGGGCTGCTTCTGCCCACAAAAAAAACTCTAGTTGTTCGGTTTTAGGTTGATTCAGATGTGGCTGATCTTCTTGTGTTTTACTCACTGCATTTGTTGTGGATACATTTCCTATATTTTGAGAATTATCTAGAATAAATTGATTTAACTCCACAAACTCTTTTTGATTTTGTCACTAGTGATAGTATCAAATGCATCTCTAGCTTCAGTAAGCATATTGGGTAGCTTTTTTATTGTTTTACTACCATGTTCACTTCCATAAGTACTAACATAAATTGCATTTCTGGCATCAATCTGATGAGTACTACCATGCATAGACTGTTCTACTGCGGTGTTTATGATAAGCTCTTCTCGAGGCTGGGACTGTAAACTAGAAACTTGAGTGTTTGCTTCCAAATCCACTAATGAATGACCAATGTTCATCTCTATAGAAGCTCCAACACCACCTCCAACAATATTCAAATTATCTTTCCCTGTCCTTGTAGTTGTTTCTGTGTTGATAGTGGTTTCTATAACCACTTGTTCTGGCTGGCTAGATAATTCAACAAAGCTAAAAAAATGTCGTCTTGGCACAACTCTTCTAATTTGGCAGTAGTATAGATCTAAGCGAGGACAATTTTAAGGTAATAAAACAACACTTTCATATGTTATTAATACACAACTACACAAATTCACTTCCCTCATCTCAGGGCATCCTTGAGCCAAACCTATCACGCCCACATCAGTCACCAAACCAAAATTCAAAATTTGCAAATTGCAACAATTTTGTGCCAGAGCCAGCGAAGCCCTGCCAGAAGTAGCTCGAAAAAAACCACATAGATTTAGATGTCTCAATATGATGCATTTTGCTGTCAGTTAGGTACTTTTTGAAAGGTCTAGAGCATGCAAATCATGACAGTACTTTGCAACCATTTCCACTGCTTGATCATTGAGTTGATGTTGGTTCTGGCGGAGACTAAGGGATTGCAAACAAGTGAATTTAGGAGAAATTGACAGAAGTAATTTTCTCATGTTCGACTTACATCGTGATAAATAACGTTCTTGAACACCAATGCATATTTCCTTTCTCCAACTAGTACATACACCAGATTCAAAAATTACAGTACCATCATCAACAATCCTAAGTATACACATAAGGAGTTCCATGGCAAATCCCTCCATTTTGAATCTTCATCAACAATTTCATTCTTCTCCATATTTGTTACATTGGTGTGATTCTATAGGGAAAGGTTCCATTCTTGCTTTGTTACTTCCAAGTCCATTGCATCCAACATTGAGGGTGGTGAAAAGATATATAGCATAGTTCCATAAGAGGCTACATAGTATAAATTTTAAGTCATGAAAAATACGAAGAGACTTATGAGATATGATTGAAAAGTGAGAATGTGGATATATCAATGGTGACATGGATTACACTAAACTTTAAAAATGTATTCATTTCCTCTTTTTAAATGTAAATAATATGGGTAAATATCAACATAAGGAGTGGTATGGCATGAAAAGGTGTCAACTTATAATTCAAAGTTTGGTAATGATGTTATAATTAGAGAGAGAGGCATGGATAATATTTGGATGAGAGAATCATGAGTGTAAAAATGACAAGGTATAAAAAAAATGATAGGTAGAGGATCATGACAATTCCACCAAGCCTCACTAACAACCTGTAATGAACATGCTTCCATTTCGACGAACCTGTAACTTGCCCAATAAAATATACTGAATGACGATCATGGTCATTTGTTAGCTGATACACGTCATCACTTTAAAATATTTGTGAATGGAGAGGTACCTCATTCATCTTCCTTGAATGTGTAGTAGTAACTCAATGGGAGCATGCAAGACTTTGTGCAAGCAACTGGGAAATGAGGGGGGGAGTCTGAAAATGCTTTTCTGGTTGAGTACTGTTGACAAAAATTGTCGTCAACAATGTTGTACACAATATGAGCTCTAATATGGTGTAGCTACTCAAGGTGTGTTCACACCTCTTCATACCAAGCCCATATAGACTCCATCTCTCCTATTAAGCGATGTACTCCACCAAGTCATCTTCCCCTGCAAGAACACAATCACAATGTAGGTTCCCTTGAGCCAACTCCAAGCTTGCATCCATGAATCCAAGCTACCCCATGTCATGTTAGGCCTGATGCCCTCCTCTAGGATTCACACTGTTCCTCATAAGTAGGGTATTCTCTAAGTGAATGAATCTCTCCACATGGTCACACTAAAGGGCATCCAACAAACAAGTAAGAGAACTCCATCACCCTAAGGAATAATTCCAAGCGATCACCTACCCGAGGCCAAGCAATCATTAAACAAGCTATCTCCATTGTGAAAATCCGTCATGGACCATCTCTGATGCATTGATCCATGTTGAACCATCTTGGCGATAAGCATACACCATGTACCAAAAATCTCATTAAGAACCAAAAAACATGGTGTAAACACTTCCAATGCAACTCAATATTTAACACTCCCTCTTTATGAGGAGAGTGTTTACATCAAAACACGTCTACTCCATCTGCAACTCCACCAAATTTTCCACTTGCAAATCTATATTTTCAACAATCCCATAACTAGCCATTGTCACCTATAAATAAATTGTCATCCATGCTATCACATCTTGATCCTCTAAAGAATAATGACCACCTATAAATATGAAGGAACATGACCCTGGAACAAAAGAAACTTTCCAAACTCCATTATCCTCCAAGTCAATATCAACAAACACCACATTATAAGTTATCTAGGACACCCCCAGAAGATAATCATATCTCCATATATACAAGATCAAGATATGTGGATCGTGAAAATTTCAAGCCTAGATGACTAATGTCCTTATGATATCTATTAAACAAGTAAATTTCAAAATTTAATTAATGTGGAATTTAAATTGAAACCATAGCATCAATCACACAATAGTTGGAAATCAAATAGTGGAAGTATAAAAACAGTTTCAAACATACATAGGTAATTACTCCTTCAAAATTATCTTTTCATTCCTTCGCAAAAATTACAAGGAAACTTGCAGAAGCTACCAAAATAACAGTTGCACAGTTACAAAATCACCTCAAACTGAGATGTACAAATTTTTTGTATGACTTGTCTGTACGACTATGTGGATCTATATGTACAACTATACAAACCTCTTCTGTATGACTGTACAAATATATACTGCACGACCCTATGATGTCGTACAAATTTTCCTCTACCTGAATCACTGCTCTCTCTCTCTCTCTCTCTCTCTCTCTCTCTCTCTCTCTCCCACTTGACCTTCTCAACCGTTCATTTTCTTTCTATGTATAAACCCTCTATCTTAACCTATATTTATACTTTTAGTTGAGACTCAATAGCTAAATATAAGTATTTTCACTTTTTTACTAAAGTCATGAATTACAAAATAGAATTACTTTTCGAAAATAGAAAATGTGTCGAACTACTTCTTTCATGTTCACACTGAACCTGTGTGGAACTCATTGTTTGAGCTATATTTCTCAACACTCCCTCTTAGCGAGGAAGGGATTCTTCCCCATTCCAAGTCTTTCACCAAATGCATCAAACTTCTCTTTTTCTAAGAGCTTGCTCAGAATATTAGCTACCTGATGACCTATGGAAATATATTGGAGCTTCATTGCTCCCCTCTAAACCTTGTCTCATGTGAAGTGACATATGATCTCTGTATTCTTGGACCTGTCATGAAATGATGCATTCTCAAAGAGTTTGATACAACTTTGATTATCATGGTAAATGATTGTGGGATCTAGTTACTCGTCAAACAATCCTACAAGTAACTTGAAAATATAGATGGTCTCACAACTAGTAGTATTGGTTACCATGTAGTATTCCTATGTTGAGCTAAGTGCTAAAGAAGTATTCTTCGTGCACAACTAGGATATCATTGTTGATCCTAAGATAAAGAAACACCTTGAGGTGCTATTATTTTCTACTACACTATCTTCCCAATTTGAGTTTTAATACCCTTGCAACTTCACTTAAACATCTCCAATATATCTCAGACCATACTCCATTGTGTCCCTCAAATACCTGAGCACATGTTTTGCTATTACCGAATTCTCCTGCCTTGGCTCCTTCATGAACTAACTCAAGGTGTTCACTACAAAACATATATCTGGCCCGATGTTGTCCAAATGCATCAAGGAAACTATCAGTTACCTATACAACACGGGATCCACCAACTCTAAATTTGAATCTGCCACCTTCTTCAAATTAGTGATCATGGTTGTGTCCATAACTTTGCAGTCCTCCTTTTGAAATATCTTTAGGATATAAAATACATACTTACCTTGCCTAAGAAAAATCTCCCCCAGTCTCTGAAAAACCTCCAAACCCAAGAAGTAATGCATGATGTCGATGTCCTTCATCTCAAACTTGGCTTCCATGTATGCTTTGTACCCTATAATGAGATTCTTTGCACCTGTAAAAAATAAGTCATCTAAATACAAAAAAAAAATGAGCATACCAGTCTCAACAAATATGTAATATAATTTAGAACTAATTATCTTTTGGTGAAGCCCATAATTTGTAGATATCCATCGATCTTGTAATACCATACTCTCAGTGACTACTTGAGTCCATACAAGAATATCTTAATCCTGCACACATGGAACTCCTTCTGATTTTCCTCAAAGTCCTAAGGATGCTCTATGTACACTTCTTCCTCAATGATCCCAATTAAGGAAAGTTGTTTTCACATCCATTTGATGTATCCTCCATCCCATAAATGGAACCAAGTACATAACTTCTCTAATGGAAGTGTACCCAATGACTAGAGAAAATGTTTCCTTGTATTCCACTCCCTCTCTTTGGAAGAAATCTCTTTCAATAAACCTCACTTTGAACTTCTCAATGATGCCATTTGCAACATGCTTGATCTTGTAGAGCCCCCTAGAACTCACAATTGACTTTCCCTTTGATCTTGGCTCTATGTACCAAACATCATTATTCATGATGAACATGTAATCCTCAACCATGAAATCCCACTATATCTACTGGTACATTTCCTCCTGAAACCTGGAAGGATCAAAATACAAAATTTTTCTATTCAATTCCATGTATTCTGGAAACTTCTTTGGAGATATACTCTCTCTTAATGTGCTCCTATGAATCTCAACATGATATTGATAATCCCTCAACTTCTGAGTGAACCATCGATGTCTCCTCATAAAAGTGGAATGGGCTACTATCTCCCCCTCTTCACCTAAAGGCTGTTGTACTACTCTAGGAATCAATGGTGACCTACGATCAACCTTCAGACCTTCCTCCTCCTCCTCCTTTTTCACTAGAATAAGCTCATGAGACTTCCTGGATGAAAAGTATTCATCAAAATTTACATCCCTTCTCACTACCATTTTCCTTTGCTTTGGAAGAAAGACCTTGTAAGCATTTGAAGTCTCACTATAACCCAAAAATAAACTCTTCCTATTAGAGGGATCCAACTTGGTCCTCTTCTCTACCAACACATGGATATAAATTGGACAGCCAAAGATGTGAAAATGACTCACCTCTGGCTTCATACCAGTGAATTCTTCCTGTGGTGTATTTTCCTCTAAGATCCTGTGAGGACACCCGTTTTGGATGTAGACTATCGTGTTACATGAATTTTCCCAAAGAAACATCGACAAGTCCTATTCATGTATCATGGCATTAACATCCCCTATGATGGATTGATTCTTCCAATTTTCATTATGTTGTGGGTTGGATGAAATTTTCAGCTCCCTCTTAATTCCTACCTCCTTGCATAAACCCTTGAAATCCTTGGAGGTATACTCACCCCCATTGTCTAATATCATGACTTTGATCTTATTTCCTATCTAGTTTTCAACTAGAGCTTTGAACTCTTGAAACGTGTTAAAGACCTTATTCTTGGTCTTTAAGAAGTAAATCCAAGTATTGTGAGAGAAATAATTAATAAAGGAAACATAATACATGCTTCTTGTAATTGACACGACTGGCATGGTCCACAAACATATAAATGCATTGGGCCTATAATATCTTTAGACATATGCTCGTTTCTTAAGAAAGTAGCCTTGGCATGATTTCCAAGTGTGCACCCTCTTCATACACCATTCTACTCAATATTGAACTCAAAAATACTTGTGACTATCTCCCTTAGAATAGGAAACACCCTATGTTGCAAGTGCCCCATCCTCTTGTGCCACAACTCGTAAAATTTATCAATGTTATTCACCAACACTTAAATAGGTTCACCTTGCAACCTATATAAATGACCTTCTCTAAGTTCTAACCCCTATTACTTGAGCTATATCTAAGATATATTCCTTTGGTTCGATGAGGAATTTCTGGTACTTGAATTTCACTACAAATCCCTTATCCTCCATAACTGAAATTGAAAGAAAGTTCTTCCTAAGACCTAGGACAAACAAGAAATCATCAAAATATAAATAATTTCCTGACTCGATCTGGAAGGGAATAGTACCAACTCCTACTACTTAATACTTGACATCACCACTAAGCTCACCATGTACTCCTAAGTCCTACTTATTTAGACTATAAAACAATTTCCAAGATGATGTCATATGTTGAGATTCCCCACTGTCCATGTACCATAATTTTGTTGGAACTATGCTGGTAGAAAGGAAATATACCAGGAAGAAATACTTCTCAAACTTGGCAACAAACCTTTTAATATGAGTTTTTGTAGATGCTACTACCTTCTTTTGTTGTTGCTTTCCTTTACCCTTCTTCTCTAGACATTGTGATTCATAATGAACATGTTGATGACAAATGAAGTACTTGATTTTACTCAAGTATTTCTTTCCTGGTTGTGAGGTTGAATCCTCACTCTTTCCCTTACCCTTTCTAGGTCCTTTACCTATGTTGTTATTAGACTGACCAAATAGAGCTAGGTTCTCATCCTCTCGGACACAATCATCCCAAAACCTCTCAAAGTTAGGAAGTTTCTCCCAAGAAAAAATACTTTTTAAAAATGGTTCCCATGAAGCTGGGAATCCATTTAGTTCCATGTTCACTAGATATGCATTTGCAACCTTCTCCCCAATCACAACAAGTTGATCATGAACATATGTGACCTTCATAAGGTAAATGGTGATTGAATTTTATCTGGGCATCTCTATGGATCCTATTTTGTTTCAAAATATCATCTCCTTGTTTATTTTCTCATTCTGGTAGAGACTGAACAGGGTATCTAACATCTCCTTTGTTGTCTTCTTCTCAAATAGATGCGGGATCAAATGATCCTTTATGGAATCCAAGGTCATCCACTTGGTCTTCAATTCCCTCTTCTTGTGACCTTCCAACTCCCGTGGATGTGTAAGTGGAGGAATAGTGTCCTTGAAAATATCCTCGAGATCTAGTAAGAGTATAACCCTCACCTTTTGATGACCTCCTAACCTTAATTTCCCACAGGTGCAAAATTCGTAGTTAAAAATTTTGCTGCATCTCTACAATCGGTTGCTCTCAACACATTGCATGAGCCCCAAATTTATTCTCTGAACATAGATCTGATTTCTCTGTTAACGCACTAGGAAATTTATCTCATTCCTTTGATAAATCCATAGGAATTTCTCCATGGTCTCATGTGGGATTTCCATCTTCAATAGGCATTGGTCTAAACACTCAAAACCTCGAACATTCCCTCCTTGCATCTTCACACCACCAATTGATTCTATAGTCATTCATTTTGATTGAGCCCTCCTTGGATTGTTGCTATCTCTTTTGACCATCACACGACCGTGCACTATTCCCAAGCACTTAACCATTGTTGGTCTCTACTCTCTGTAAGCCATCGAACACTGAACTAGCCTTCAACTCTCACTGTTGATCGTTGTAGAATGAATGATCCCTATCGCACCTTAGAATATTATAGTTGGAGTCGATAAACCAAGCTCCACAAATTGGATTTGAAAAGACTGTTCGATGAACGATAGATATTTCTTCTACGCACGTCTTGATGGGCGATCTAGATTTGATGTCCACTGCCCTTGTTTCAGGGTTTCGCTATCAGACTCCTTATAGCTCAATCACTCTGAAACTTGCACTCCGATGGTCTTTGCCTTCTTATTCATACTTTGAGTAACTACAAACTTCTCCACCATTGATCAATCTATATCTACGGTCACATATCACTGGTCTTCACTTCCATTAATGCCACATCTGAGTTTCTTTCAACTGCCACGTGTCACTTTGGTGACCTACCACATGTCTCTTCTTGAATCATCCCTCTATTCAACTCTAAATAGAACTCCACCATCTATCGATGCCGCTCCATCAAACTTCCTCCTGCTGTTTGGATCTGATGGACCTATTATGACAACAATTAGGATGGCTCCACATGTCACTCTCCTGTCTTCAATCTAGATCACTCCAAACTCATCCCGACCATTGTCGCACTACCTTCGTCGGAGTGTTTTCTCTTATTAGAATTCGAAGAATTGACTTCGGAACAATGTATGTTATTCCATCATATCTCGAACTCCTGCGCGATCTCCACCATAGATATTTCTTTCCCGATCATTCCACTCTGTTGATCGAAATTCATTTATAGGAGGTTCGTTCCTTTAGACACTCTGAATGTGATAAATCTGAAAGTCTTTGAGGCTTCTCATATCGGACTTTGATACCTGGAATTTTGTTGACCATTGATGTGGTCTGAGATCTAATCTCAGTTGTTTAAAATAAACACACAAACATACTTTCAGTTCAATGCAATCAACGATCATGTTCAACTATAGTTCTTGATCTAAAGGTTGTTGTTTCTCCTCACTTGTAAGGGTTTCTTTTGCTGATTCCTTGGTTCGCCTGAGTACAAAGTTGAATTCTAACTCTGTCTATCCTTGATTCCACTTCAAATTAAATATAATATGAATTGACCTATCTTCACATCCTCAGGATCATCAATCCCTATGATGATCGATGATCATATGATCGTCTATCCTTCTTATATATAAAGGTTTATTCTCTTTGAACCCGAAACCTGCACACACAATTTAAGGAAGAGATAATCAGAATTGACCTATATTCACATCCTTAGGATCATCAATCCCTGTGATGATCGATGATCATATGATCGTCTATCCTTCTTATATATAAGGGTTTAGTCTCTTTGAACCCGAAGCCTGCACACACAATTTAAGGAAGAACCTTCATGGTTCGACCCTTGATGCTTACGACACTCAATATGGTAGAGAATGAAGAACACACAATAATACACAGAAGTTCAATACACAAATTCCAAGAAACACTCAAAATAGAATGATTCTATTACACACTGTACAAAGAATCTACAGAGGGTTGCACTCCTTTGATGACCTTTTAAACTCTCACACTCTTGGCCATATTATCCATTCAATTGGCCACTCCTCATGACTAAAGGATTACAATTTTTATACAAAAAGACTCTGAAACTAAAATTAGTTCAGGTCTTGACAATCCTTCCTAAATCAACCTCTAGGATACTTAGATCCAAAAAATCCTCCTGAGATGTCTAACTTACCCCTAGGACCTATCTAACTCTCACATCCTCTAAAGATATTCTTTAACAATATAGAACTAATTACAATGCATTCCATCCTTAACACAACTGACAAAATCTTTCTAGAATTCCTTAAAACATAATAATTTACAATAATTCTTTCTTAGGGAACCCATTCCCTTAGTAAAACAAAAGACCCCCTAGGCCTAATCAAATGTGCTTGATTTTGGAGGCAGGATGCTCTTGCATCCAACTCCTAAGGAAAAAATTTGTTCATGATCTCCTGATCATTAGTTCCATCACTAAAGTCCTCTTGGGTCCCATACTTTATGTTGTTGTTCACTTGTCTTGTTGTCTTGTTTCTGCCTTGTTGCTTTATGCAACTTCCCATTTGTCTTGCTACTACTAATTGCCTTTTTTCCCTCAGTAGGCCTTCCTTGAGACATCTTCATCATGAACATCCTCATCTCCTCCATCTCTATGTCCAGTCTATATTTTGGCTGGTACATGTTGTTGTAAACTTACTTCTATTCTATAACACCCCACTCTGGCGCACTGAGCAAACTTATTCTTTGAGGACACTTGCTCGCAAGTGATCCAGATTATTATGCTATTAAAACTTTTGATTTTGATTATGAAGCATTATGGGTTGATGACATGTTGTTTTACTGCATTGACATAGACAGGTGCTATTGACTTGGTTTACTGAGTGTGTAGGATTTTGGACCTTGAGGATGCAGAGGCATCGATGTAACCCCTTGGACTCTAGAATGAGTCAGGGAGTGTACCATTGGCGTTTGCTTGTTTTACTGTGATATTAGTGCATCTGATTAAATGATATGATATGGATATGTTCTGACATGATTTGTTGATGATGTAGGCTAACGATAGCTTGTCGACTAGACTCACATGTGGAGTAAAGGGGTCACACACGACTACTAGAGATGTTGAGGGAGAGGTGTGGACAACAGCCTTGCCACAACCTACTAGCACTCTCGTCGTGGCTCGAACTGTAGGTTAACATTTACCTACTTCGAGAGGACCCACAATGCCATGAGGGCAGACTGCGATAGTCGCTCACGATGATTCTAAGGGGCGCATAATAAGGCGGGGGCCTTATTCCTTAGAGGCCCTTAGTCTCCCACAAGTTCACCTAGCGGAGTATTGACTCCAGAGGTTATTGATGTCTACCAAGTCAGTCAAGAGGTGAGTGGCACCCTTGGAGCACGTGGTGCATCTTGAAGGGCACGTCGCGCGAGAAAAATGGAGAGAGGCGAGTGGCACCCTTGGAGCACATAGTGCATCCTGAAGGGCACATTGTGCAAGGGAAACATATTAAGGTGAGTGGCACCCTTGGAGCACCTAGTGCGTCCTGAAGGGCATGTCGCGTTGTTGATGATAGAGGAATGAACCTATATGGTCTTAGGATGAATAACGTGTTAAGAATTTTTATAACAAATTCCCTAATTAAATGTCGCCTAGTACGAAAATTAAAGGTCTAGGTCTAAATCATGCTAGTGGTAAAATTTTATCCTTATTATTAATTTTTTTTTTGATATAT
>ML825578.1:100002-112892 GCA_009831015.1 Picea engelmannii | reverse complement strand
AAATAAAGAGTATTATCTTTGTTAAATCTTGTAACATGGAGGGAGTAAGAAATTTAATTTATTCAAAAAAAAAGAAAAAAAATAAAATTTGTTGGAATAAAATTAAAAAAAAAGGGAATTAATTGTTTTATTATTTTTGATAATTTTAAATATACTAATTAAATGAGAAAAGGGAAAAAGGGTTAATTTCCACACTTGCCTTTTTGAGTTCTAATTTAAAAGGGGAAAGAGGGAAAATCTAAAATATTAGGAAACTAGGAAAATAGGTAACATAAAAAGGGAAAAAGGGGAACATAAGGGAAAAAGCGGAAAGTCAAACTTAGTAAAGTATCTACCATTTAAGAGCTTTCTAATTTAAACTAAAATAGCAATTTAATAATAGGGAAAGCCATTAAAACCTGTAAGAGAATTTGGGGACACCTAGGAGTGATTCTAGGAGTAACTCTAGGTGGGTGAGGGAAATAAAAATAATTAATTAAGTAAAGAAATTAATTTATGGAGGAATGAAGGGGATGGGTGACACTTGTACAGGGAGGAATTTTTAGGAATTAAATTTTAAAAACTTAATTAAACTAGATTTTAGGAAAGTAAGGAACCACAAAACTCTATATAATGAAGGGAGGAGATGGAGGTTGGGGAGCTTCTGTTTGCGTAATGTTACGCTGCAGAAATATCTACTTTACTGACTTAACTTGTGGGAGTTGGGATACCTAGCTCGGTGAGGAGTGGTAGCTTGGCCTTGCGAGGTGAGCTGGGAGCTAGTCGAAATCTTTGGATAGTGAGTGTGTGGCCCCTTTACGGCTCAGGGGGCTAAGGGGGAAGAAGAGTACCCCTAGCATTGGCTGGGAGGTACCGGTGAAGTCTCGATGGTTGGTGAGTGGGAGTTGCACGGAGCGCGCGAGATGTCATTCAGAATGGGCGATCAAGCAACGGTACACTCTCTTCATTTTTGTATGGTAGAATGTATTAGGACTTATGCTTGGATATACTTATTTAATGGAGAAGTAAATTGATGTTTTTTTTTAAATTGATGACTGAAACTTTCCTTAGCTTAGCTCGATGGTTGTTGACTCCCATGGCCTTCGTTTTCCCGCATGTATTGACCACCTTGCTGTGTTTATTGTGACCTTCGTGGTTGTTTAGTCTTCATCCCTAGCTCACTAGTCCTCGCCTGAGCAGTCGGCCAGGAGCCTGATCTACGGTCGTCGCCTTAGCTTTAAAAGACATATGGATCTCAACGCCCTGCTTTTTTGTGCGAGGATGATGAGAGAATGATGAACCTGTTAGCCGGATAGCCTTGATGTTTGTCCCTGGCTAATTGTGGATTCCACCATCTGGAAACGAACTCTGTGTGTGGATTATCTGGTGTCCTATTAGGTTTTCTCTATGCCTTGACTGATAGAACCCCCTGCAATCATTCCATGAACTTTCCCATTGGATCCTTGTGTTCTCTTACTGTTGTTTGTGCTGTATTGGGGTTATAGAAATGGAAGCACAGATTGATTCCCTATCTGCAAATTTTTGGGTATTCTGGCAATGGAAAAAAGCAATGGTTCCACGTCTGCATTTATTTTATTTTATTTTATATTCTGGTAATGAAAAAAAAACCGAATTGATTTCAAGTCTGCATTGTTATAATGGTATCTTGGAAATGGAAAAACGTTTTTATTTGATTTCCTGTCTGCATTTATATTTGTGTCCGGGAAATGAAAAATGTTTTTGTATTCCTATCTGTGTGGTATTGGTATCCTGGCAATGGAAAATGAATTCATTTTCAGGTTTGCATTTTGCCAGCATTTTTCCCTTTTTAATGATGATGGCAACATGGAGTTCCTTCTGGTGCATTTTGGGCACATCATTCTGCATATTTTAATTACGGATAGCCATGAATGTCCTTCTGGTGTGTCCTTGTACATGTTTTTCCCTTTTAAAATGAGACTATGATTGTTGTTTAATTGCCCACGATTTTTCCATTCAAAACGTGACCGAGATTGTGGTTTAAATGCTCATGATTTTCTATTCAAAACTTGACTGAGTTCATTGTTTAAATGCTCACGATTTTCCATTCAAAACTTGACTGAGATCATTGTTTAAATGCTCACAATTTTACCATTCAAAATGTGACTGAGATCATTGTTTAAATGCTCACGATTTTACCATCCAAAATGTGACTGAGTTGCTATTTAATGCCCACGATTATTGCCTTTAAAATTTGACATAGATTGCTGTTGAAATGCCCACAGTTTCGCCCAATAAATGTGACTGATTTGTTGTTTTTTTTACCACGATTTTGGTTACCCAGATTTTATTACCACAACTCTTACTGTCACGAATCTACCTCCTTGCTGTTACCGTGACTTGGCACCACGACTTTATTCCGACAATGGAATATTATTATTGCCAAATACGAATTTCATTGATGGCACTTCATTCTTAATGTGCAACGATTGGCTTGATGGCATCACAAATGAAATTCTGGCACTGTAATTTTTATTTCTGACAAGTGTGAATTTTTACTTCGTTTACGATTACACATATTTCATTCATACTGTTACACTGATTTTATTACCATGAAATTCCATTAAGGATGGCTGTGTTTACTTCCTTAAGGACCACGTTTTGTCATTGATTTGTTGATTGAGTTTGTTGTAGTATGACCGTGAGTTGATCCTTCAACGGTGGTATTGTCCTTCCTTCTCCGACAATTGAGTGTACCCAGTGTTCTCGCTGCAAACATTAACTGCTACAACGATGTTGTTAGTCAAGTGGTTTCCTTCTTTATGTGAATAGATAGTTAGATATTGATATAGTTACTATAGATAGATGACATGTGTAATTAATTGTTTACCAATGTCATATTTAGCATTCTGCTTTGATATAGCTAATGTGGTTATATATATCGTTAAGTGATAGTTAGATTGCAATTTGGGGATTATTTTAGAATTGCCCATTTAGATTATGATTAATGGTTAAATGAGATTAGTGAGTATTTCCCTAAGTAGAGATTAAGCTTGCTAAATTAAGGCAATACCATATTAATTGTCAATGTCATATAATTTGATTAAATGTATTACTTTCAAGGCAATACTGTAATAGTATAGTGAGTAAATGTTATATTTCTTTCAATCCAATCACCGTGTTATGATATTAAGTTTAATGCCTAGCCTATGATATTTTCTCTACTGATCATTTAGTGGATTGACTAGTTCTACTGGTTAATGTTATATAGTAACAAATGTTAATGTCTTACACGCCATTCCCAACCATGATTGCATTAAGGATTAAATTGATGGTACGTTGATGACCCAACTATGCTTTAGACTTGCTCACTTGATACACTTTTAAATGTTAATTTAGATTGGCATACATTGACCTAATTGCAATCAGACTTGTTGATTTTTATGTTAATATAGAATTGTAATTTATGGACTAATTTAATTTGACTTACTATTGGATGAGTAACCGATGTTAAACACGATGGTCAGTTGGACTATTTTAGACGTGATTAATGGTTGGGTTGTTGACGAAGTCATTTTTAGCTTACGCTTCCCGTTGAGGGTGTTGTTGTTCATTTTAATTAATGTTTGTACTTGGTTTTGTAAAAATTTAATGTGCTTGGTTTGCTCACTGTAAGGGTTCTAGTTACTTGTGTAATTGATTTTGGGTTGTTAGGATGATTGTCCTTAGCTTAGTAGGCTTGGTCTACTTATGTCGGGCTGGATGTAGACACCTCCTTGTTCCATAGAATAGTTAACATCCCTGAGACCTTAAATTGTCAAAATCGATGGGAACTTGGGCTTGAGCGTTGCTTATGTGTCTTGGAGGTCCTAACCATTGCAGGGTAGGACGAGCGGGTAGTCATTCTTATTCTTCGTCAGTTGAATGTTGTACATTGCTTCCAAGTGCTTGATGTGATTTTATGTTAGGTCGTTAAGTTGTTTTTGTGTGAGTTGCATGCGTCGTGATCATCGTCGTGTTGTGATGTTGAGTATAATGTCATTATTANAAAAAAAAACAAAAAAACTTAAGGGTGATTTTACCGGTTGTACATCGTAGGAGTCGTACTGGATGGGGATGTCACATATTCACCGATTGTTGCATTTATTCTTTTGCATATCTCCATCTAGAAATGTTTGAGATATTCGATTGCCTTTCCAAATTACTTATGGAAACCTGAATTATATCTTCATGATTCTTTCTCTTATCTCTATCTATGCCCCTACTATAAGGCAATCCATTCTGCTCCTCAAAATCAACTTGAATTAAATTTTCAACTTTCTCCTCTTGAATGCTGCAACTAAGCATTTTTGAACACTCTGTGTTTGCAACTATTATACAGTCTCCCTTATCAATCCTTGGATTGACTAACCCATCTTCCAACATCCTTAGCTCTTCATCAAAATATGTAATCACTATGTTTGAGTGTTTTCCTTCATCCTCCATCTTTATGACAACTCTAAATGACTATCTATTATCATTATCTAAAAAACCTACAATCATACACAAATTGTCAGATTTAAAAACATATGGATCCTTATCCTCATTTGAAATTTTTGTTAGCACATCCTCATGCTGATCTGAAATTTCCACACAATCCATGAGACTTGTAGTAAGTCTCTCTTCTTCCTCATCCTCTCCAAGGATATCTCCTTTCTCTGGTTCACAAAAGTGAACTCTTTCCTCTGTCAGTGAACTTTGTCTAAACTCAACTCCTCTGATTTCTTCCTCCTTTAGCAAAGCACTTAACCTGTGATTCAAGCTCCTCAAGATTTTCCTCAACTTCCTTGCAAACAATTGCATCACATTCCACTTTAATTTCTTATTTAAACTCCATCATTGTCCATGGTTTTACTCAATATTCCTCTATAGAAACTGTCTTAAGTAACTGAGTTGTACTCTTAATTCAACCATTTCTCTGTCAATCTCCTCTTGACTCATCATTCTCCTTATGCCATTTTCTCTGGCATCTTCCTTTCCTCTATTGTGTCTTATTCCTGAACCTCTGACATGACCACCAATAGTCATATCCATCTCTTGTGAACTTCTACAAGTCCACTATGAGTTGCATCAAGCCTATATAACAAGTCTCCTCTACCTGCTACCTAATACCTTACCAAGCTTCCCCTTGAGCTGTGGCCTTTTGGTATCCTTATGGTTATCTCCACTCGAACCTTCTGAACACTCATCTTCTCTTATATGGCTTCTTCACCTTTGCTCACACTCTTGTAGAACTCCAGTTGTCCTCCTTGACTCCAATCTCCAGCTGGAAGTAATTGCAACACCTGTTGCTACAAGGTTCTGCCACTCCTCCACCTGAGAGCTCTTCTTTCTCTTTGTCACAACTCTACTAGCTACTAACTTCTACCATTATCCTTCTATGCTACCTTCATTCACAATTCCTCATAACTAGAGTTAATATAACATGAACAATACCTGCAATATTTGTTATGAGATCTTGTCTCTCACATTCAATGCACTTGAATGGACAAATCCCTGTCAAAATGCATCTGCAACTTCCTCATGCAATCCTCTATGCATGCTCCCCTCTGTATCAAATCAAATTCTCTGTTGGTTGCAATATTCTATTGCATATTTCCAAACTTGAAGTGGCCTCTTCAATGCAAAAAAAATTGTTTCCTTTGATACCAAAATGATGACCTCTTGACCTTAATTTCCCACAGGTGTAGGTTTCGTAGTTAAAATTTTTTCCGCAACTCTACAATCGATTGCTTTGAACACATTGAGTGGGCCCCAAATTTCCACTCTGAAAAAATATCCAATTTCTTAATTAACGCACAAGGAATTTATCTCAATCCTTTGATAAATTCATAGGAATTTCTCCATTGTCTTGTGTGGGATTTGTAGCTTCAACAGGAATTGGTTTAAACACTCAAAACCTTAGACGTTCCCTCCTTCCATATTCATTCCACCAACTGATTCTATCGTAAGGTGTTTGAATTAATCCCTCCTTAGATCTTTTCTATCTCTTTTGACCATCACACGATTGTGCGCTATGCCCAATGTCTTAACCATTGTTGGGCTCTACTCTTCATAAGCCATTGTACATTGAACTACACTGCAACTCTCACTGTTGATTGTTATAGAATGGATGATCTCTATCACACCTTGAACTACTATAGTCAGAGTTGATAAACTAGACTCCACGAACTAGCTCCAAAAAGGCTGCCTAATGGATGATAGATCTTGCTCCTATGTGCGTCCCGATGGACGGTCTGGATTTGACATCCACTACATTTGTTTTAGAGTTCCACTGTCAGACTCCTTCCATATCAATCTCTTCAAAACTTACGCTCTGATGGTCTCCTCCTTCTTCTTCGAACTCCGAGTACCTGCAAGATTCTCCACCATTGATCAATCTATATATACGATCATATATCACTAGTCTTCCCTTCCACTATGCCACACCTTCGTCAAAGGGACTTATACGTGGATGCCATGTGTCTCCTACTAACTCATCAATCTGAGTTCCATGTGTTTCCTGCTCATTCATCCATGTCACTTCCATGTGTCACACTTTAATCCTCTATTTTCACGTTCGAGTCTCTGTCAACTGCCACATCTCACTCTGGTGACCTACCACATGTCTCTTCCCGAGTCATCCATCTATTCAACTTCGAATATATCTCCACTATATTTTGGCACTGCTTTATCAGACTTTGTCCTGTTGTTGGGATTCGATGGAACTATTCTGATAGAAAATAGGATGGCGCCACACGTCACTCTCCTAGATTCAATCTAGATCACTCTAAACTTGTCCAGACCGTTGATGCGTTGCCTTCGTCGAAGTGTTTTCTCTGCTTAGACTCCAAAGACTTGAATTCGAAACATTGGATGCTGTTCCGTTGAATCCCAAACTCCTACATGATCTCCACCATAGATATTTCTACCCCAATCATTCCACTCCGTTGATTGGACTTCCTTTATCAGAGGTTCCTTCCTTCAGACACTTCGAATGTGCTAAATCTGAAATTCTTTGAGACTTCTCATATCAGAATTCGATACCCAGAATTCTATTGGCCGTCAATCTGGTCTGAGATATAATCTCAATCGTTCAAACTCAACACACAAACATACTTTCAATTCGATGCAATCAAAGATCACTATCAACTGTTGTTCTTGATATAATGGTTGTTGTTTGCTGATTCCTTGGTTTAGAAGCATACAAACATGAATTTTAACTATGTCTGTCCTCAATTCCACTTCAAATTAAGGCTAACCCAAATTGACCTATCTTCACATCCTCATAATCATCAATCCCTGCGATGATCTATGATCATACAATCGTCTATCCTTCTCTGATATAGAGGTTTAGTCTCTTCAAAACCGAAAACTGCACACACAATTTAAGGAGGAACCTTCACGATTCAACCCTTGATTCTTATGACACTCAATCTAGTAGAGAATGAAGCACACACAATAATAAATAGAGGTTCAATATGCCAATTCCAAGCAACACTCAAAATAGAGTGATTCTATTACATATTGTACATAGAATTATGGAGGGCCCCACTCCTTTGATGGCCTTTTACACTCTCAGACTCTTGGCCAAATTCTCCATTCAATTGGCCACTCCTTATGCCTGAAGGATTACAATTTTTATACAAAAAGACTCCGAAACTAAAATTAGTTCAAATCCTAACAATCCTTCCTAAATCAACCTCTAGGATACTTAGATCCACAAAATATTCCCGAGATCTATAAATTACCCCTAGGACCTCTCTAATTCTCACATCCTCTTGAGATATTCTTTAACAAGATAGACCTAATTACAATGCATTCCAATCCTTAACACAACTAACACAACCTTTATAGAATTCCTGAAAACATAGGAATTTACAATAATTTATGCTTAAGGATCCCACTCCCTTAGTAAAACAAAATACCCCCCTAGGCCTAATCAAACATGCTTTATTTTAGAGGCAAAATGTGCCTGCATCACCTTCCATGATAATAAATTCAAGGAACCATCCAATATATCCTCAAAACTGAGGCTAGCTGATGCTGTCTTTGAGATCTAATCCACAAACTCCTAAATATAAAAAACATTTTTGAAACCCTCTAATTGCTGATCCTTCTTCCTTGCAGTTGAATTATTGCTATAAATATTTGAGAATATCAATAAGACAAATATCTCTAATACCATGTGAATATTCCAAGACTAGATGAGTAATGTCCTTATGATCTCAATTAAAAAAGTAAATTGTGGAATTCAATTAATGCAGAAATTAAATTCAGACCATAGCATCAATCACACAATAGCTAGAAATCAAATAGAGGAAGCATAAAAATAGTTTCACACATACACTGGTAATTAATCCTTTAAAATCAACTTTTCATTTCTTAAAAAAATTACAAGGAAACCTCCACAAGTTGCCAAAACAATAACTACACAGTTACAAAATAAAAAGTTGATTTTAACTGAATTGTATGGATTCACTGAGAGTACGACATGCTGTATGAAATGTACGACCTTGCCATACATATTGTACATGCTATTTGTACGACCTTCCCATGTGACTATACAAATTTGTCTATATGATTGCATAGATCTGTTCCATACGACTGTATGAATTTGTCTCATATGACTGTATGGATCTGTACTATATGGCCTTGTGATTCAATATAAATTCGTCTATGCCTAAATAATTGTTCTCACTATCTCTTTCAGTCACTCAAATTGATATACTAATCATCTGTATTTATATTTGTAAACCCTCTATATTGACCTATCTTTATACTTTTAGCTAAGAAAAAAACCCTAATCTATTTTGAGATTACTCCTAGTCTAAGTCATGCATGCATGAAATACACTTTTTAGACTCAACAACTAAATATAAGACTTTTCACCTTTTTACTAAAGTGAATTACAAAATAGAAATAATTTTTGAAAATAAAAAATATCTCAAACTACTTCTCGCACATTTTCACTAAACCTATGTTTTTTTTTTGTTTGAGCTATATTCCCAACATGGATCACATCTATCAAAGACACAAAAATATAAATCTACACAAATCAACTCCTCGATATTGGGATACCAAGATTGTGGTATAGTTAATAACCTATTGTTGATGTGTTTTCGACACCCATTAATTAGGTGATTGGGGTGCATATTTGAACCTATGCCTCTTTCAAATGGAGACCAATTTTTTTTAAAGTTGGAAAGTGCCAAATACCCTCCACCTATTGATTATGAAGACCCAACAAGTTTTAATAATTTTGAATTAGTTTTAGTATTGAATTTATTCTTCATGAAAGGACAACGAGGATGATTTCTCTTTTGAATAAAAAGAGAGGAAAAGAAAAATATACTAAAAGAAGGAAATTGTTTGTGTCCATATTCTCAATGAATATCCCTACATGTCAACTTCATCCATTATTTTGTGGAATCTAAAACATAGGTCATATGCCCAAGATATGCCAAATGTTTACCATATTCTGCAATACCCCCAACACTTATTCATTTTCACTTATGCTAAATGACCTCACTCCTCTCTATACTATTGCCCCATAATTATCCATTTTCCTTACTCTCCACACTCCATAGTAAGTCATTTTCCTATCCACACTCCATTCCTTAGTCATTTTCCTTACTCTCCATACTCCTATACTTAGTCATTTTTCATGAATGCAGAGGCAGGAGACCCCCCTTCACCCATCCCTTGACATCCCACAACCCACATTTCTATAATCCTGAATTTTCACCTGCATTTCCACATCACCCAAATTGCACCCTCATGACTTAGTTAATTTTACTGAGTTCTACACTTAGTTTATTTTGACATTTAGAATGATGAACGAGGGAGCCCACATTATGATTTTAAACCCACAACCCACTTGGTCAATTTACCAAGTCTTTTTACTAGGTTTTACCGATCCACTATGTTTTAATGACCCACATTTCTCGCATTCCTTACCTCCACATTGCCCTATTTCTACGTAATCCTATTTTAAGATATTATTATTTCATGAAATAATTTATTATATTCCTAAGTTTTATCCCCCTCCCCCCTCCTTTGGCATATTGGGACACATGGCAGTGAAGTGGACCTATCACATTGGGACACGTGGAAATGAAGTGGACCTATCTCCATGTGACACTTGGATGATATTTTTTGGAGATAGATGACTCGGAAATGACTTGGCATGATGATTGGGTGATGAGGTGATGATCAAAAGTTACACTGTGCACAAGCTACACAGGGTTCCATGGATCCATCTACTTCACAAACAAACAATATGGGGATGGAATTTATTTATAAATATGTTATGGATACCCTCCCACAATGCATGTGGGATAAATAAGGAGGATTTGCAAATCAAGGGTCAAGAATTCACGTGAGGAATAAATCGACGATTGCTAAGTGCCTATCTTTCAGAGGCCATAACTTGAGTTCCTGATGTCCAAATTGAGAAAATGAGAGATCATTGGAAAGATAGAGACATGAAGAAAATGTTGGAATTAGTTTTCATGGATTTAATGTTAGTTATTATTTCCTAAAAATTAAAATAAAGTCATGACTATTTCAGGCTTGACAACTAATTACTTTTTGGAAAATGATTTATTAAAAGAATTTTCTAAACTTATAAAGTGTGTCCTGGTTGATGGAACATATATTCAAGTTCATATTTACAAAGGGTTAAATAAAACACACTAACCATAAATAAGATTCAAGAGGATGAAGAGAATATTTTAAAATAATATGTTAAAGACACCCAAAGGTTCCGGTGGAGAGTTGGCAAGAAGCAAGTTTTTCCTTTCCAAGATTTTATGAATTAGTCTGCTTAAATTTCTCCCTCATATTTATTTCTGCTTGATTATTTCCATAAGTTTTTCCATGTATGTTTGCAAATATGAAGATATGAGTTTGATCAACTCTTTTTCTAAATTCCTCCGGTATTTTTTCATGATATTCCAGGTCTAGAAGAGAAAAATCCCTACTTGTGAAAAGGAAAATGCGATCTAATTTGGTTGATCTAATTGTGATGGAGATATTGTTGAGGAAATTTCATCCCTCTTGTTTCATACATTGTTAAACTTGTTACATTTGAGATATTATAATTAATTTCTCCCTCAAAGAACTATTCAAGTGTCATGTTGTTTTTATGAATTTGTACCACTTGATTCTTAAGGAGATGATGGTTTACAAACTCATTTGATATTAATGCAGAAGTCGTGTAAATTTCTTTGATGACCTGTCCATTTTTTTTTTCCTTTCTTCTTGAAAATTCATAACTAAAGATTATGGGTTCACATTATTTTAAAAGGAAGGTATAGTATCTATTGAAAGAAGACTCCGAACCCCGTAGATACAAATATTTGTAGACACATTTGTTTCTTTTTCTTGAATGAGATGATGTGCTTGACAAGTTGTCGATAAGTCCAAATGGTCTGTTAAGAATGTAAGGGAAAATGCTCAGTGGCAAGTACCAATTAGACTCACTCTCGTTTGGGATGGAAAATTCTGACTAGTATGTGGGCTTGGTTGCCAATACAAATTAAAAGAAAAAGGGAAAGAAAATAAAATATCCCCCAAATAATTCTAATTAATTCTAAGTTTAATCTAAATAAAACAAATTAAAACTATATAATGTAACTATTTCTAACCTCTCTTGCAGTAAATATTCTAACATATAGATACAATATAAGATTATATCATTTGTTGTAGAAGTAGTTCATTATGGACAACAATATATGAAAACAATAATGCAAGATATACATGTAAATAGTTATAGATTACACCTGCAACACTATCACTATACCCATTAGAAATCATAAATGCATAAGCACTTTAATAACATGCACATAAATAGTTCATATAACAAATCATTCAAGAAACTCATGAAACAACAACACATGTAGAATAGTCTCATATACAATCACAAACACTTATGATCGCAAAATTCCTTATGCTCTTTATTGAATCAGAACTCATCCACTACAATGGGTAAAAGTCCCTTCTTCATACAACAAATTCTCTTTTATAGAATAAGAGAGACTCCAGTTCCTGTAACTGTTCATTTTTTCCAGTTACAACTTGTTGGCAGCCAACTCAATTTTTTCGATTACTCTCAAAAGATGCCTACACCCCTTGTCGTATTATGACAAATCATTGTCGCATTGTGCTAATGGACATTCGTCTCATTTTTACAACCATTACAATTCAATTTCGACCCAGTTTTCACAACTGCAAGTGTGAAAACACCTCTTTCATTGATTAGATTGTCGTCGTCTTTGGTTGATACTTGATCACTGGTTTATCATCTGATTGCTAAATGTTGTATCGGACTTATGTTCTTGAGCATTATCTTACCTTGATTGCGCATTTGGATATATTTCACTGTTGAATCTTTGGGCATGAAAGTTATTCGTCTTGTTCTGATCTTATGAAAATTGTGTAATGGATTTGGTCATATTGTTTTTATCCTTTCTTTGGACTATCACTCGATTATTATATGAAGAAATTTTAATTGTATGGTTCTAAGAATTTGGAATACAAACATATACAATATGTACCAAATACATTGGTAAGTTTATAAGGTATGATAGCAATGGTTTCAAGGCACATAAGTTAATCATATTCGAATTAATACTTGGCATACTATTTGCAAAGTTGAATTATACGTTGATTGTTATATGATCCCGAGCTATGTATTAACACTAAACCCTGTGATTAAGCGATTGAATCAACGATGGAATTGGCATGTTAAATCGATAGTTAATGCTGGTACTGTGTTGGTTTTAGACTTAACACTTGGCGCGTTGTTATCATATGAGGTGTTGGTTCTGACTCGGATAACTGGCACGTAGAAGTGGTGATTCACCCACTCGCTGGTCGATGCATTTGTTTAATGATTATGGTTTTAAACA
>ML825578.1:85639-99902 GCA_009831015.1 Picea engelmannii | reverse complement strand
GGTTTCCTTACGAGACCTTAGAGCGGCCAACGGAGCCGTTAAACTCGTCAGGGTGGTCCATACCAAACGGCTTGGGTTATTTAGACAACCCCGGACCGGTTCCACTCTCCCAGTTGACAGATGGACTGTTTCGCCCGTCAACACAACTTTTCATTTCGACTCCTTTAGTTTTTTTACCACAAAATTTTAATTTCTCTTACATATTTATTAATATACATATGAACATTATGGACATAACTTAATTAGTCTCTTAAATTCATCATATTCACACCATAGGAATTCTACGAGTCACAATTATTGGAAACATCTTTAATTTTTCTCAACTGCATCTACTTTTGTTCTTCAAGATTTATGGTAATTTTATACTATTAATTTGGAAATAGGGATTTTATTAACATATTATGCACTTCTCCATCTTTCCAACGATCCCTCTCTTGTCTCATTTGGTCTTTTGGATCATGAGTTATGGAATGTTGAAGAATTTACAATTCATCCCCCATCAAATTCGTGTCCCTCTTTTACCAGATTTTTTTGGGCACTGATATGGCTTGGATTCCTCTTCCAATGTGTTCTCCTCTTTGATATCTTTCTGCAACAATCCTACGCTTTCCTGATTTGGCTTCATGAATCATGAGTTATGAATAACTAAAGTCAACACTCAACAACCACTGATTTTCTCATAGGATTGATTTGGACTATTGATATTGAAATTTAAATAATTACCCCACATGCATTGGGGGGGTTGAGTGTGATTAGTTTATAATGTTTTCCCAACCCTTATTATTTTGTGTGTGAATCTAGGGTAGGCATGGGACCTTGATCCCACATAGATATTTTGGCCCGGAAACCGAAGTAAAATAGAAAAATAGAAAAAAAGAAAAAAAATCGAAAATAATAAAATACATCTAAAGTTAAATCCCTGAAATATAATAAATAATTAAATAATGAGCCTCGTGTTCCTAATTTTGAAAAATGATAAAAATATTTCAAAATAATCATAATCCCACCTGACGGTAATAGTAAATCAATTAACTAATGGTAAAACCATCGAATGTAAGTGCTAGTAAATTCAGATGTTTACTGACGTGAATTTATTGAGAAATCTCATGTCCAAATAGGTGAGTCCAATGGCTCATCTAGAAATATCATGTTTGAATGGGTGAGTTCGATGGTTCATTCCCAATTGCCAGACTTAGGAAAAATAATATAAGATTAAGACTATGGCCTATGTTCCAACTCTATAGCCCAACCCAAAGATTGATAGCATGATAGCCCGATGAGCAGGGAATCTGATAGCTCGATAAGTGAGGAATCCGATAGGTGAGAGCTCGATGGTCGAATATAAACTACAATTTGGAACTTTGGGATAAATGCATAAAAATAAAATTAAAATGAATTAAGAAAAAATAAAATAAAAATAAAAAACAAATATATACATATATATGTAAAATGAAAAATCAAAGTGTATCCCATTCTACTGGGAATTTGGGAAAAATAATAAAAAAATTATCCCTACACATTAGGAATTTAGGGATTTTTTTGGGAAAATGAACATTAGGTAAATTCAATCCTTAGTGTAAAAAAGTAATTTCCCCAAGTAAAAGTAATTTCTCCATGTAATAGTAATTTTCCCATGTAATTCCTAGAATAAATGGGAAATTCAAAACCATGGGTAGTTTTGGGAAAACCATGGGAAATTTAAAACCATGAATAGATTTGGAAAACCATGGGAAATTCAAAATAAAAATTATAAATAAATAAATAAATAATAAAATAAAAGAAATAAACTATACAAATTATATATACAAAATAGGAAAAATTATGCTTGGTTCTGCACAGGTCAAGGTTCCATCACTGATTAGGGTTTCACACCTAGAGATCAAGATTTGAAACAAAGCACATCATGCAAAATTCAAATACTCGGTTGCTGAGTTAGGTAGACATGTCATAATGAGATTGAGATTGCATGAATATGGATAATTCAAATGGTGAGCAGGTAGTGGGAAAAGGGACGACATGTCACATGACATGTTAACACCATGTCAATGCCATGAAGGGTGAACCATAGGATGAAATGGATGTTGAGACTATCCCAACATGCAGGATACATCAATATGATCAAGGGGAAATCACGAAGGGAAAAAATGATAGCTCACGACTAGTTCAGATGTGAATAGATGAAAATTGACCATCGATCAACCTAAGCTAATGATCTGGGCCATTTATTTGAGAAAGGGATCAATTGATATGAAGAGGATGGGTTTTAAGGTTCTATATGATAAAGGGGAACCTTATAGGATTTCATGCCTTGGGTTTCAAAAATTTCTAATCAACACGATGAACACATTTTTTGATAGGAACAATCCGATAGAAAACATCCCGATAATCTTGTAGTATCTGGATTCCACATTAGAAAAAACATGTTGGAATGACACATCACACACCGCATCAGAACAATAGATAGGAAAGGATGACCAAATGGAGTGTTAGGTGGACATGTTAGCTTGAGTTGAGACCATGTGAATTCGAGCATGACAAGTGACGAGCATACTGGAGAAAATGTGATGACATGTCAAACGACACATCACATGACATGTCAATGCCACGTAGGAAGACACATTAGCTAAATGGGATCTTGATTCCATCTTGGAATGCATAATACATCAATTTGATAAAGGGGAGCTTGATAGGCCTTCAGGATCCGACTTTTGAAAACTCGGAAAAAGGACGTCAACTCGCCATCCCGATGGGACAAACCAATCAAGGGGAGCCCGATAGGCTTATGTCCTTTGGGCTTCAGAAAAAGTATTAAGGAAATATAATCTTACCATTTTGTATGGGGATTTTCGATAAGGGTCCAGTTTCCATATGAGGGTCAAGGTTCCAACCATGGATCAGGTTCCTGGAAAAATAATAAATTACAATAACTTTCAAGCCTTGGAATGGAAGTGAAAATATAAAATAATGTATATGGTGATCATGGTGATAAAGGAAAATAAGGTCAGGGTTCGGGAAAGACAAGGTTCAATTCCGAATGCCGAGGTCAATAAGGATCAATGTTTTAATTAGAGAGAAGCCTAGCCAAGAGGAAAGAGATCAAGGGCTTCCCCCATGCATTTCAAGGTTGAAGCAATCAAGTAGAGGAATATGAAGTTTTCCCAAAGCACACTTGAGTTTACTTGTTCCGTTCATCAATTGGAGGCCCTGCTCTTGAGTGTCCGATATTTTGTGACTAAATGCACATGGTATTATTCTTAGGCATAATCTTCTTGAGGACTTGAAATAACAAAAATAGCCAGTGAAAACTTTGCAACCTTGTTCCTGCAACCACAACAAGAATAAACCTTGTTACACAAGGAAGGAGATACTTGCTAGTACGTTATACAATTTAGATTCCTTCCCATAGCCATTTTACTCATCAAATGAAAAAGAGATGAAAACAAAGGCTTGTTAAAACAATGAGGAAATTAAAAGAATTAATTCCTTAGGTACAATGCACAAGCAAGATAATGAAAAAATTCCAATATGTTCATTCATGTCAACCATATACTTCTCAATGAAGCCATGATATGGCATTTTAAATCAAAGAATAAGAATTCAGGAAGTCCTTAAAAGAAAACTCATTCAAGGCATAATATGGGTCATCAAGCCTTGCATTCAAATACGATCAATAATATATTCAAATCCATTAAAACCAATTAGTGTAAGTCTCAAAAGACAACTTGTCAATCTCATCAGAAAAAGGTTAAAGAAGCATCATAAATTGAAAGTATAACGATGAACATTTGAAAGTACAAAATCAATGAGATTATCGATTGTGAAAAACATCCCCAAGGATAAATCATCAATAAATATCTTAAACCCCCAACTCCCTCAATGTAGGTAAATAATAATCAATATGCTAGTAGAAGTAGTGGATTAAGCATTAGAGTTCAAACTCAGTAGGGGGATCCTTTCCTTTTTCTTATAAAATAAAAATGAAAGGGGGATGGTTGAGGCCACAACACAAGTACACCTGCATATAAGAGTTTGTACATATGTATATAAGAGTTTTTACAACTGTATATAAGAGTTTATTGGAAGATTTGTTAAGGTTTTCTATTGCATGCATCTAAGTTCAGAAGAAGAATCTTCCATATATCAAGAAGGAGGAGCACCACCTCTATAAAAATGAGGAGATTATTTCTTGTTCCCCATAATATTTTCTCTTAATGAACAAAGTTATCGACTTAACGAGAACTGTGACCTCAAAATGAGAACTCTAGCCCTTAAAACCCACATTTTTGCATAAAAAACGTGAAAATCAACCCCCAAATCAAAACGTGGTGCTACCGGTGGCACCATTTTTTCTAATCGGGTTAAAATTACAACATTTTTCAAGAATGGCATTCAAAACTCATATAGTTTCTCATAAAAACCTTAAAATCAACACCTAAACAAAAAAGTGATGTTACCTAAAGAAAAATGTTATTTTCTAAACGTTAAAATTATAGATCATTTGCAATCTTATTCTTAACAATTGGTACCATTAAAACCAAAACCTCAAAATCAACCATCAAGTTGAAAAGTATCGCTACCATTAGCACCCATGCTAAAATTGGGGTGTTAAAATGACATATTTTTTTAAAGTGGTAAATGAAATCATCACTACTATAAACACAATCATAAAATCAACCCTTAAATGTTTACTTTTTAAATCTTAGTTTATCTCTCCAAGCACAAGATAATACATAATGCCATGAAAATATCACCCTATACTTTAAAAATTCAACATCACTTCCAAATATTTTTTTACTTTTAATTAAAAAAGTAAATACAAATTACATTGAACGAAACATAAATTATTTCTTAAAAGTGTTGTTACATTGTCCATATTTTTTTTTTGTTTGCTAGTTTTTCCGTGACTTGGGGGACTAGCCTGTGGATGAGAAACTGTGACTCAGGGGAATCTAAGCCGTCAAAATCACCCGAGGATCGCACCCATCCTGAGCCACACCAACCCTTAACATGGCTGGATTTTTTGTCCCCGCAGGTTTCGAACCACCGAATTTAACATCAAGGAGTGCCTTAACAACACACTCCGTCACCGACTGTTCGACACCTCGGGGACTATTGTCCATATTCAAAACATATGAGCTAATAAATTTTATTATATTCTCCATAATCAAAACATATAATTCATAAAACATAGAAATGATTCATAACTTCATGTAAGATCATATGTAAGTTAAACTCTCATTTCTAGTTACGATACAAACATCATATGGATAAAAAATACATAAAAATGTTTCATACACTTATTCAAATTGATTCATGGATTCTGAAATACCATCAGAGTATACATTGTCTTCAAATGAATGATTGGATGAAGATGTAGATGATCCATGCTCTTCTCTATTGTTGATGAATGCACCATCTGAGTCTACATGCATGCCCAACATTTCATATGTCAAAATCCTTTTATATCTACAACTAGGTACAATTGACTCCCATCTTGCAGTTATTTCTTGTGGCAACAACCTTGTTGAGGAAAAGATACGAAATAATCTTACTCAAGCATTTTCAAATCTTACTTGGCTAAAGAAAGATAGACGGGAATATCACCCTATGTTTATAACCTCAAAAATTGTTTCCTAATCCACAAGTATTGGTTACAAGGGATTAGGCTGATTTTTTTTATAAATAAAAGATTGCTGAAAAATTCAATATTTATGTAATTTTCTGAATATAACAGATTCAAAAGTAAATGTAGAGACATAAGAAAAAATACCAAGTCAATAATTAACACACATGTGACAGAAATCAATCACTTATTTCATTCCAATTTATCAAAATAATTGTTCTCTTTACAAAATTCTCTGAGTAAGTTTGGACCAAAGTCAAACTTAGATGTCCCCGATGAAAACCATACAAAAGGACTTCTGACAGAAAGTAAAAAAATGAACTTTAAAAGCTGGATCAACTTTCCACAGATTGCTTCCCACTCGACTCTACACAATATCCTTTATCAGTCATGAAATTTAATTCACAAATAGACAAGTCTAAACAGACTATCAAAGATAGATCAACACCTCTGAAAAACAATTGTTTGAATGATGTAATTCAGCCTTGAATCTTGCTGTCTACAATAGGGCCCTGCTATCATAAAAGAGAATTAGGATTTCAATGAATTAAAGAGTGAATGAAAACTGAACTATCTCAATAAAACTCAAGAGTAGACCTTAGTATGCTTTCTCCTTCTATTCTCCCCCTTTTCCTCCTCTTTTTCCTTTAACCAATCAAAATTAGTTGAAGTAGTTAAACTACCTCTTTTAGTTAAGTTAACTAAAACCCAACTAACTTTTAGTTTAGGGGGAAAATTCATAAAATAATAATAAGGGTCTTAATAAATAATAACTAGTAGGTGGGACCCCTTATGACTCCCTTCAGTTTCTTAACAAACATAAACACAACTAGTTAATCAATTAAACACATCCCTCCTTGTGGCTCCCATCATCACTCTCATAATTTTTAAAATTAATATCAATGATATTTGAAACCATATCCAAAAAATATAATATCCAACATATCCAAAAATAGTGTACTGTCCAAAAACTTCAACAATCAACTGTTCTCAACAATCAATAAATAAAAACACTCAAAAACCATATTTGCCACTTTGGGAGACAATTTTCCCTTTGTTGCTACTGTCTCCCTTTGATTTCTTTGAATTTGCCTTAGGCTGTGTGGAGCCTTTAGGCCTGATCTCACTGATAACATGAGAGAAATCATCTCTCAAATGCATGTAGGATGAAACCGATTTGGTAGAGTCATTTGAGGGAGAGGAGGGGGCAACGACAACTTTTCCTTTATCAGGTGCATTGTGGGCTTCGGTTTTTAACCTCTTGCTTGCATGGGAAGACTGTACTAGTGATTGTGCAGGGGAAGATTGGACAATTTGGTTAACCAATGGAGGAGGAGTAGGCAGAGACAAATTGGTCCAGACACGATGTTGGGAGACTGTCGGGTGGACAATCTCTTGCCATCTGTCATTTTCATGGACTTCAGGTTGTAATGAGACATGAGGGGGAACAAGGATACCAGGGACATGTGGGGATTGGAAAGGAGGAATTTCCGGCATAGGTTGGACCACCCCTTGTCCAATCCAGTTGAAAAACCCAACTTGGAATAGCTAGTTCAACTCTTGTGGATCTGCATCAAAATGTATAGAAAACCTTGTCCTTCTAGGGCCCCTGTTCCAATTTACTCTTCCCCTGTTATTCCAACCATGGCTTCCTCTACTGAAGAAGCTCATTCCTATATGCATTATTTATTAGCAAATAGTTTCTTCAACAAACCATACATGGCCTCTCTTTAAATATGAAACAAAGTTTGGCTCAACAACACATCAGACTCATGCAATCCAATCCATAAAAATCGTTTAATACTTGTCAATGAGCAGGGGGAAAATAAGGGTTCTAGGATATATGAGGGATTGTATTAAGTGAAAAGTGGTAAAATGAAGGGGGGTAGATCATGATTACTGCTCAACAAATCAACAGTCCTGTTAAGAAAATGCTTGGTCTTTAATTTCTTTCCTTTCTTTTTAAGAATTTAAAGAAAACACACAACAACATTGCTCCACCTCTATCCCATAATGAATCACTATAAAAATATCATACACTGACTATCAATTCATAATCAACCAATTAAAACATATGCACAGGTCCTTTTCCAAATCGAACAGACTTCCAAAACATGCCCAATTACATACATTATTCATCGTATCAACCAATAATTTTTTGCAATGGAACCACAGTCCACATAAAACTTCGAACCTCATCACTGTCGATGTAACCATTTCCAATATGCACGATGATTATATAATATATGCACAATGAACATAATGAAATACACACAATCACCATTTCCATAATTATCTATAACCCTGATCGGGCCTAGTGAAACACACATGAGTCTCCAATTTGCAATTAAGACAATGTTCTAAGAACAAAGTGAGTGGAAACATAATGAGAGGATAACAATCCTCGAATGCATATTATTACTCATTCCCAATCATAACCTTTCAACTAATTTTAATCATAGAAATATGAGATAGGGATTCAATGAAACTTTCATAACCGCTCCACCTGATAAACCAATCTTCGACAACCCAGAAGATGCTCGAAGGGAGCAGAACAACTGGGGCTTTAAAATCGGGCTCTTTCACAACAATACAAGGAGACAATCAAGAACGTGCTCATTCAACAATAACATAGAGAAATGGAGGTCCTCAGGGATATATCAACCACAAGAAAAACCCTTTTGAGACAGACTCAATAGTAAGCCACAGGGTATCCTTATAACTCCCAGCCTGGGAAATGGAACAATAGTTATCCACATAGGAATACAAGGATGAGTAGGATAGAAAAGGCTGATACACATAGTGTGTTTTATGCCTGCAGAGGAGAGACAAATGTTAACTGAACAGTGATGGTTACAAAGAACATATAGAGACATAACCGCTGTTGATTTTCTTAAGAGACGAACCATTTGACAACAATGCTAGTGAGGATGCATAGCATCGAGGCATAACTCATATCACTCCATAAACATATGGTATATATATCAACATTATGGCCACCCTAAGACCAATTCCTGAGATACTTTGGTGCTAAGAAACTGATCCCACAACCATGACTGTGGTACGAGAAATACACAACAACCAAATGGTAGTCTGAACATGACTGGATAGGGATACACTCATGACTGTGAGGAAGCAACCAACAATAATACACAGAGAGAAAACCCTCCACCATTAAAACACAAAGTGATAATACCACATTCACTTAATATCCACAGAGACCCACCACGATTTTAACCAACAGAGAAACCAATGAATGCACAACTCAACCAAAAACCAATTTTTTTGATTGCAATCCGAACAATTACACAGTCATTCATGAGAGAAAAATCACGTATTTACACAATTTCCATTCTCAAGAAAACACAAAACCAAGCATTACTGATCCATTGTTTGTTCATACACAGAGCATAATTCATGGATGGGGTGAAAAAGAACCATACTTGTAACTGAGAGCTTAAAAGGGCGAGCTGGCTGAGCATTTTCTTCCCAAGCTTGAAATGCGAAGCTTAACCACCAACAAGCCGAATGCAACAAAAAAAAAATACTAGAGTGACGGCCTGATGGGGGGAGTATGGAGTGACGTTCATTTACTGCACATCGCTTCCATGTCCTATCCTATTCAATTATGAAGTACAATACAACCAACATTCAACAATGCATTAAACCATGCAATCAATTTCCAAACCATTGAAATTTGCGATGATATTCCTTGCCCAATGCGCCAACCAAATCATTCACACATTAACCTTTTCCAAGCTCTTATGCCATACCATATGTATTTCAATATCATATTCACCCAAAATAATCAAATGAAAAATCGCATAGCCATTAACCAACCATAGAATAGTTAGGACTAACACTAACATCTTTTACCTTTTCATTTGCATATAATCCTTAACATAACTCAAACATAGATCCTTTCTTTTAGGATTTTTTTTATAAGTTTCTTTTCTTTGTTTTAGTTATGTTATTACTAACATGTTTCTTGTGTGTATGTGGCCAAGTAGTAGATCATGATGATTTGTGACATGATTAAATCATAGCAACTATAAATATATGCCCATCATAATATACAAATAATGCTTTGAATTGCAGAAACATCCATAAAATGCATCATCCGCCTTTTACTATGCCAAAATGAAACCAAGACTGCATTGTCAACCATGTAGGACTGTGTAAGTAGCATCAAAACAACAACAACAAATGTGTGATATGTCTATATTTGAGCCTGAAGTCTACAAGGGGGTCCCACCTACTAGTATTATATTATTAGGATAGTTTAAATAATAGGGATTTAGCAATACTTTGTGGGCGAAATTCCTCGTAGCAATTTTAATCATCAAAAAACCTCTTGATAATATCTATTGTCTTGGAGCGAAGAGTTCCTCTCTTTGTCAAATTGAAGTCATAATGAAGTATGCCAACATCCTCTAATTTTAAAAGATCAATGCAATGACGAGTTGTAATTTGACCCTTTCTTCTTCTCTTTCTACTGACATGTTTCTCAACTACCATCTATGGATTGTACATACCATTGAATGGGTGTGTACCTGTTGCATACCAATCCACTTCACTTGCTATAACATATTCATTTTATTTCTCAATATTTATAACCTTTGCAATCCAGAATGGATAACCATGTGGATCTTCAATCACTAAGAATGCAATCATGCCACCCTCCTTAATATCATGCACTGAACCCCTGTAAATGTCTTTCATGGTTTCACGTTGTGCACGTTATCTTATAGAACCAATATACATTTCTCTTTCCTCTACTCGTGAAAACTCAATAGAACCTTGATATTATTGTTGTTCAAGAATGTTTCTCTCTTCAAATTCATTTGGTATATTTTGTGGCCAATAAATTTGAGTCTTCAAAAATGTATCTTCATTTGTTGAGCTTAAAATTATGTCACTTTGACCATTAAGAAAAGACTCCCACCAAACATAATCAACAACATCAAAGTACTCATATGTATCTTTAATGGAACTTTTTATATTTATTCCAATCACTCAGAATAATCTACATCTCTATTCACCTCTGTGCATTATGGATTTCAGTAACTAATTGTAATAGCAATAACTTTGATGCAAATATTGGATGATCTGGAATGAACTTCAAAAATGTTAAACCTGGTGTAGGCCCCCATTCTGCAATAGTTGAATACTTCTTTCCCCATATAAGTGTTTTCACATCAACTTGTTTTTAAACAAAATTGATTTTGGAAGCTAATGTCATCAAACTTCTCAATACATTTTTCTTCACCATGCAATCCCTAAATAAATCTTCGCATGTCAACAATTTCTTCTAATATGTGAAAAACATGCTTTGGAATGTATGATTTCTTTATACATTCAATTAATGATGGTATGCTTCCAACATTTTTCCTCTTCAATGTTACTGAAAAACGATTGAACATTTGATCAATATGACCATGAGTGTGTCCAACAAGAAGGAAACCAACTTTTACCTTTTGAAAGATTCCCAGTTGAACAAGAATGCTTAGGTATCCAAACACAGTTTGATTTTTTTTTCACGACTAGTGTTGTCTAATTATAGATATAGAACTCGAGGAAGATTTCCAAACCAATGAGTGAGCACATGATGAATTATGGTGATGATAATATTTGCATAATTATGAATATTTGGAGCTGTGAAGTAAACTCCTCGACACTTTTTTCCATTAAAAACCATACAACCAACCAAGTGAAACTAAATGAAATTCTCTTGTAATTTTTTTGGTGTATGGAAAAAATGTGGTAGAAGTGTTTTTTTCTGGTCCATGCCATCAATTATCATACCTATATATTTGTTTGGACCATCATAACACTTCTTCCGATGTTTGTACAACTTTTTCCTTTCACTTGATTGTTGATTTCGATGTTTTTGAAGTGATTTGACTATGGAATATGCACATGACATAAAATGAAAATATTGATAATATGTTTTCATAGTTGATAACTATCCAATTTAAAAAAACAAAATTGTAAATACATACCTTTTTCTACCCCTTTAGATTTATCTCTTCTTGATTTAAGAGTAACACATATACTGCAAATCATCGTTCTTTACTTCTTGAATACAGACTTTGTTGAATTGTTTCTTCCATATTCTTGTAAAATATGCATATGTAATAAAATTACCATTTCCTTCAACACCTTCATCACATTCTTTGTATAAGTTGTAGATTTCTCTCCTTGATAAATTATCTGGAATATGTACTGTGTCTCTATCTGGAATACACTCTCCATGTTTGGAAAATAAGTCATGGATCCATGACAATGAAAAGTTTGTTAATGGCTCTCTCTCTCTCGTCCATGATGTACCTTTGAATACAATGATGGATCTTTTTCCAATCTTGTTTGAATTCTTGATAGATGAAGACTACCAATTGAGTGAATGTTTTTGAAAGCCTTTCTGCAAAGTAAAAAATTCCCAATGTGATAATCATATCATGTCTTGGTGGATATCATGCACCCCACTAAATATGAATTTTGCATGCTCTTATTCACCAACAAATATGTCTTCCTTTTATTCAAGGCATACATGTAGTCCATATTTTTCAAACAATTATTTTGACAACATTCACTTGAAATCAAATCACTTATGGAAATTGATTTAGTGAGAAATTCTTTCCTAGACCTTGTATAACTAGAATGATTTGAATTGATATAAAAAGGTCTAGTCTTGGTCCTAGACACAATGTTTCTTTGAAATGTCTCCACTATTTCATCATCCTCACTAGAAGGAATTTCCTCATCACTAGAAGGAATATCATACAAAACATTGTGGGGAGACCGAACAAGAGAATGTCGATTACCTTGATTCGTTGCACCTGAATGATTGACAACATGATCTTCATTCCTAGGTCCATCATCATCTTCATTGATAATCTCATTGATAAGAGGAATATCAAACTCACTAGAAAAATGATTACCATCCTCACCAATGTCATTGGATCTTCCATGAAATTATTCACTTGAAGGAAAATCATCATCATCCTTAAGACTATAAATGCCATTAAACTCTTATCTAAAAAGAATGTATTCATCATCAACACAACCATCATTAGTGCCTCTAAAATATTCACTTGGAGGAAAAACATCATCATCACCATTGGTGCCTTTAAATTTCCCACCTGGAAAAATTGTCCACCATTGACATAATCATAGTCACTACTTTTAAAATCCCCACTTGAGGAAAATTATTCATCATCCTCATTAGTGCCTTGAAAATCCTCACTTGGAGGAAAATTTCCATGATCATCATCAATACCTTGAAAATACTCACTTGGAGGAAAATCATCATCAACATTGTTGCCTTTAAATTCCCCACTTGGAAAAGAGTGTCCACCATTGGCATAATCATATTCACTACTTTTTAAATCCCCACTTGAGGGAAATTATTCATAATCTTCCTTAGTGCCTTGAAAATATTCACTTGAAGGAAAATATTCATCATCCTCATCGGTACCTTGAAAATTCACACTTGGAGGAAAATCATCATCATCACCATTGGTGCCTTTAAATTCCACACTTAGAAAAGAGTGTCCACCATTAGCATAATCATCTTCAATACTTTTAAAATCACCACTTGAGGGAATTATTCACCATTCTCATTAGTTCCTTGAAAATCCTCACTTGGAGGAAAATCTACATCATCCTCATCAATACCTTCAAAATCCTCACTTGGAGGAAAATCATCAGCATCAACATTGTTGCCTTTAAATTCTTCACCCGGGAAAAAGTGTCACCATTGACATAATCATATTCACTACTTTTAAAATCCCCACTTGAGAGAAATTCTTCATCATCATCAACATTGTTGCATTTAAATTCTCCACTCGGGAAAGAGTGTCCACCATTGGCATGATCATATTCACTACTATTTAAATCCCCACTTGAGGAAATTATTCATCCTCCTCCTTAGTGCCTTGAAAATATTCACTTGAAGGAAAATATTCATCATCCTCATCAATACCTTGAAAATTCTCACTTGGAGGAAAATCATCATCAACACCATTGGTGCCTTTAAATTCCAAACTTAGAAAAGAGTGTCCACCATTAGCATAATCATATTCAATAATTTTAAAATCCCCACTTGACGGAAATTATTCACCATTCTCATTAGTTCCTTGAAAATCCTCACTTGGAGGAAAATCTACATCATCCTCATCAATACCTTGAAAATACTCACTTGGAGGAAAATCATCGTCATCAACATTGCTGCCTTTAAATTCTTCACCCATGAAAAAGTGTCACCATTGGCATAATCATCTTCACTACTTTTAAAATCCCCACTTGAGGGAAATTATTCATCATCATCATTAGTGCCTTGAAAATCCTCACTTGGAGGAAAATCTTCATCATCCTCATTAGTACCTTGAAAATCCTCACTTGGAGGAAAATCATCATCATCAACATTGTTGCCTTTAAATTCCCGACTCGGGAAAGAGTGTCCACCATTGACATAATCATATTCACTACTTTTAAAATACCCACTCGAGGGAAATTATTCATCATCCTCATTAGTGCCTTCAAAATCCTCACTTTGAGGAAAATATTCATCATCTTAATCAATACCTTGAAAATCCTCACTTGGAGGAAAATTATCATCCCAATCGTTTAAACTGTAAT
>ML825578.1:53187-69939 GCA_009831015.1 Picea engelmannii | reverse complement strand
ATAATTTGAAATGTCCATGATAGGGGAACTGTCATATTTTCTTGGCTTACAAGTAAAACAAAGCTCTGCAGGAATTTTTATTTCTCAAGAAAAATATTTGAAAGAGATATTGAAGAAATTTCAAATGGAAGATTCCTCTACAGACAACACACCTATGGTGGTTGGTTGCAAGCTGAGCAAAGATGATATCTCACCTGATGTTGATCAAAGGACATATCGTTCAATGATAGGCAATCTTATGTACATCACATCATCTCGTCCTGATATAATGCAAGCTGTTGGCATGGTAGGTCGTTTTCAGTCTGCTCCTAAACAAAGTCACTTGGTAGCTGTCAAAAGAATATTCAAATATCTGAAGGGAACAATGACATATGGATTGTGGTACCCTAGAAATCAGAATTTCCAGTTAATTGCTTATTCAGATGCCGACTGGGAAAACTGTGTTGATGAGAGAAAAAGCACCAGTGGAGGAGCATTTTTTCTGGGTGACTCATTAGTTGCATGGCTTAGTAAGAAGCAAGGATCTATTTCATTATCCACTACAGAGGCAGAATACATTGCTGCTGCTACTTGCTGCACACAAATCTTATGGATGATACAAACTCTTACAAATCTGAAGATAACTTACACTGATCCTATTCCAATTCATTGTGAAAACACCAGTGCCATTAGTGTCTCCAAGAATCCTGTTCTTCATTCCAAGACTAAGCATATTCCAATCAAGTACCATTTTCTTAGAGAACAAGTTACAAAAAAAATTGTTCAACTGAATTATATACCCTCTACAGAACAGATTGCTGATATTTTTACCAAACCATTAGCAATGACTCCTTTTGGATATCTTCGTCAAAAGTTGGGGGTTATAATTTCTGGTGTTTAAAATGTTCACCTAGTCAGGGGGAGTATTTATTGAATATCTGGTGTCTTTTCTAGATGCTTATAGACGACAAGGGGAGTATGTTTTGCAACAAGATCAGTGGAAGAATGTTTCTTCTTTGACATTGATGTCAAAGGGGGAGAAAGGAGTCGAGTTCGAAATGTTTTGGGAATAGAGTTGAGTCTGAATGTCCGAATGCAGAGGAGAGTCAAGTCCGAATGCACTGAATGCAGAGGAGAGTTGAGTCTGAATGCAAGTGGGTGCTTGTGTTTCCATCAATGCCAAAGGGGGAGATTGTTGGTAAATATGTAACAGACAACGAATGGCATGAAGAATGTACAAAGGATTGTTAGCATATTTACAGGCAATGTATAATTGTCATTGATGGCAAGTACAGTTGTGGTTGTGGTGATGGCTTGAATACAACAACAATGAGTAGCAACGCAGCAATAATCGGGAGGAGAAGAGTCAGTGACCTTTGGATCCCATTCAAATTTCTCGAAAGAACGAGGGCCGTCAGATCTGAATGAAGACAAGATGAGCGCACTGAAGAGGAGGACAAAGCTTAGTTGTTAGATCCAAGTGCAAGACCCGACCATCGTCGGATCAAGGATAACCTGCATGCTCTTTAAAGTACAAGGAGAAGAGGGCATAATCACAATATGAAAAATCGCGATGAAATCTGAGCCGTCAGATCAAGCTTTAATCTGGACTGTTAATTCCAGTCAATGTTGGAGTTTTGGGGATTGCATGTTGGAGATGTCAAATAAACAATACAATAGAAACCCCGAAATCGCGATATACGAATTCACGATTTAATCGCAGCCGTTAATTTAAGAAGTAATCTGGACCGTTGATTTTGTTCATGGAGTATCGGGGATTGGAACTTTGAAGTGAAAAGAACACTTGACATCAAGGATGTAGAAATCGCGACATGTGATATCGCAATTTAATCGCAGCCGCTGAATAGAGTTCATATCTAGACCGTTGACTTAACTCTTTATCAGATTTTCATGAATCGGGACTTTGAAGTGACAAAGACACTTGACAACAAGAATGCCGAAATCATGATATGCGATATGGCGATTCAATCACAGCCATTGAGTCAAGATCATATCTAGACCGTTGATCCAAATCCTTATCGGAGTTTCGCGAATCGCGAATTCAAAAGGAAAAGAAACAAATGCAACATGAACCCCGATTTCGCGATATGCGATATCGCGATTCAATCGCAGCCGTCAAGTCAATATTAGATCTGGACCGTTGATCAAACTCCACATCGGAGTTTCGCGAATCCCGACATAGAGAGGCAAAGAACACAATGCAACAGGAATGTCGATTTTGCGATATGCGAAATCGCGATTTAATCGCAGCCGTTGAATAAAGAAGTGATCTGGACCGTTGATCTGACTTCTTCGTGGAGTTTTGGGGATCGGGATTTGTAAGTGACAAAAACTCTAAATGCCAAGAGTGCCGAAATCGCGATGTGTGAAATCTCGATTGGATCTGAATCGTCGGATCAAGTATTGATCGGAGGGTTACTGTTCTCTCTCACAAGTTAACTCCTTAGTTTGGAATCTGTTAGAAAAACAGACTCATGATTGCAAATTAGATGTCGATCAGTTGGCGTTTCAGTTGCCTAGATAGTTGTCTTTCTTTTGTCTAAGGAAATGCGAAGTGGAACCGCCATGTGGGTGAGTATAAAAGAAAATGAGACAGACTGTATGTGTGTGGCTGTCGTGGAGGGAAAATGAATAAACAGTAAGAAAAGGAAAATGAGCAGTGGCATAGCATGAGATTGAGAAAATGTGCAGAGTGAGATGAAACGTAGAGTAGAAGCAGAGCAGAATGAAAGATAGAGTAGAAGCAGAGCAAAATGACAGACAGAGCAGAAGTAGAGCCGAATGACAGAGAAAGTTGATGCAGAGCAGACCTGCTAAACAAACAGAAGAAGAGAAGAATTGTAGAAAAGAAGATAGAAGACCAGATTTATAAAGAAGGAAAGATAGGTAAGAATTGACATATCTGCATAAGTTGTCTGTGTATTTATTATTTAATTTTATAAGGAGGTTGGGAGGTGCTTGGGAGAGCTGCTATCCTCATAGGTTCAAGTGGGAGCTTGAACACTAGAAGTTGTAGCTTCCATCTGGTTGCAGCCAGAGAAACCAGGGTGGTAGGGTGGTGCAAGGGAGAACTAGTGTTCTCTGTTATGCAAGTTGGAGCCTGTGTGACTGGAAGTTGGTGCTTCCATCCAATTGGTGCTGGAACATTCAAGAAGTTGGTGCTTCCATCCAGTTGGTGATGAAATATTCAGGGAGTTCGTGCTTCCTTCTAGTGGGTGCTAGAGAAACCAGAGAGTTGGTGCTCTCAAACAAGTTGCAGCTTGTAAAACAGAGGTAGCATCCTCACATTGAGTTGGTGCTCAATTGTAAATGATGTACAAAACTGAAAAAGACTGCCTATCATTTCGAAGAAGAAGAGGTTTTATCCCTTTATGGTTTTCCTCATGAAAATCTGTCTCTGTGTGTACTTTATGTGTGACTGATGGTCTTTACTTTTACTGTCCATATGCTGTATATTGTTGATGTTCACTTGAAGGAAGATTAATAATATTTAAAAGGTATAAAATTGTTTAAGCTCATAAACAATTGATTCACCCCCCCTCTCAGTTGTTTTAGTATTTCCAACAATTTTGAGGTCATATTCTTGTAACAACGCCATCCAGTTTGCCCGTTTTTCACCCAATTCCTTTTGTACCAACAAGTTTCTCACAACTGGGTAAGGAACGATGACTTTAGTTCTGGATTTCAGCAGGTATGATTGAAAGTGTTTCACTACTTTAAAAACAGTATATGCTTGTTGATCCACAGTTGGGTAATTTAGATCTTCCCCTTTGAAGGCTGAGCTCATGAAGGAAATGGGTATTTCATTGCTTTCAACATTCTTTTGTGTCAAAACAACATCATATGATCGATCAAAGGCGAAAGTGTAAAGAGTGAAATCTTGGGAAAAATCCTGGCTCATCAAGGAAGGAGATTCTACTATTGCTTTTCTAATAGAATCAAAAGCTTGAATTTCTTGGGGTCCCTAATGATACTAAACATCCTTTTTAATTAAATTTTGTAAAGACCTTACCATTTCTGAGAAACTTTGGACAAATCTTCTGACAAAGTTAATTTTTCCTAAAAAGGATTGCATGGATTTTTTGGAAGAGGGAGGGGAGAGTTTAGCAATAGCTTGGGTTCTTTCCTGGTCAATAATCATTCCATCTTTGGAAACTATGAACCCAAGTAGTTTTCCTTGCTCTACTACAAAGACTGATTTCTTAGGGTTGATAGATATGCCGTACTTGTGACATCATTCTAGGACAACCCTAAGGTGAGACAAGTGATCTTTCTTGTTTTTAGAAAAAAATGGTAACGTCATCAAGATAGACCACTACTGATTGATTTACGAGACCATAAAAGACAATGTCCATTGCTCTCTGGAAAGTGGCCCCGACATTTATAAGCCAAAAATGCATCTTCCTGTAGGCATAAGTCCCCCATGGAGTATGAAAAATGGTCTTGAGCTGATCTGGGGGAGACATGAGGACCTGGTTATATCCCGAAAAACCATCTAACAAAGATAGTCTTTCTGAACCAGATACCTACTGAAGGATTTGTTCCATTGGAGGAACGAGATAGTTGTCTTTATCAGACGATCGGTTCAAGTTATGAAAGTCGACACATAGTCGAATTTCACTGCTTTTCTTCCTTACAGGAACTAGATTAGACACCCATTGTGTGTGTCTCACCGGGAAAATTATCTTCGCATTTAGTAGTTTATTTAGTTCTTTCTTGACAGTGGGTTCTAATTTGGGGTGCATCTTTCTTAATTTTTGCTAAAAAGGCTGAGTTTATGGTTTCATGGGGATGACATGTTGTATTATATTAGGGTCAAATGTTTTCAAATCATCATATGTCCATGCAAAAACATCTTTAAACAATTTTATAAAGGAAGATCATTCTTGCTCGGAGCATCCCATTCCCAAATTAATATTTTGAGGATTTTCTTTAGTCCCTAAATTTACCATCTCATAAGTCAAAGAAGAACTGTTTGTTTTGCAATTAACTGACCCTCTAAACTTATCATGCAAGTCATAAAACCTCTCTAGTCTTACAACGGATCTGGGAATAGGGTTTACCATATCAGATATCGATTAAGAAGATCTAGGCTCTGATATTACTGTGAAGTTGTGGAGGTTTTCATCGTGGGTGCCCTCATCGATGACTGCACCTTGGAAGGTGTTCTCCATATGCAAGAAGTTGATGATCTGCTAGTCATCGTCGAACACTCTCCAATTGGTGATGTTGTCTGGGATCAACAACCTAAACAACAATTCAATAAAAAATGCATTAGGAGAAAGACCTTCTGCGGCCAATAGTTTAGAAGCAACATTAGCCAATATATCAGCCTCCAAATTACTTAGTCTAGGAATGAAATTTATGTTAAATGCTAAGAATTTTTGCATTAAAATCCAAACCTCAGTTTGGTAAATTTTTAGATGCGGTGACAAACAATGTATGGAGTTTCTTACCTGCTTGACCATGATTTCTGAATCACCGAATACAATTAAATTTCGTACGTCCATATCCAGAGATTTCCTAAGCCCTTGTAAAAGTGCTTCGTATTCGACGGTGTTATTAGTGCACTCAAACTCTAATCTATGGGCAATGAAAGTTTTATTACCTGTGGGATCTACGAGTACACATCCTGCACTGGTTCCTTCTTTGGATTTGGATCCATCAAAGTACAATGACCGGATCTGAGCTTCATCAACAATGTTTTGCACACTTGGCAAAGATGATGACTGAGTATAGGTGATAATTTATGATTGTTTCCTTGGATTAGTGATAGGGGAACTTTCGGTCATGAAGTTACCAAAGAAGGCATTCATCCCCTACATTTCAAATGAATTAGTAGATGCGGTAAAAGGTTTGTTTGCATCATTTAGATCCTTCATGGTGTGCTTGAGATAACGTTCACGATTTATCCTAATTTTGTTGGGCTGTCCATTTTCTAGTAGCCACAAATGAGACCAATCTGTGACAAAGTAACCATGTAGCTGTTCGGACCAGTCCTTGCTTAAAAACAAATCATATACTTCAGGGATGTCAACAACAATAATGTCAATAATTTGGTGAACCTTAGGATTAGAAGATAACCTAACCAAAACATTCTTAAGTTCACCGATTACCTTAACGTTCGTTTGATCAAGCTGAACGATTTTGAGATCAGAAGGTTCAACTTCTACATTAATATTTTGAAACATAGATAAAGGCATTACATTTGATGATGCGCCAAAATCTACCATGCAATTATGTACATTCCTATTAAAAATTTCAAAAGTTAATAAGAAAGGAGGGACATTTTTACGAGCGTTAATAGTTTGCAAAGTGTACTGCAAGCTTTTGAAATTGAGACCTTCAGTGGTCAGATTTGGACGATTGGGAGGAAAAGGTTTTCTGAAAGGAGGTTTAAAACTTCCTTTTCTTGAGGATGCCTCCTCGACTGATCTCTTCAAGTACACAACTTGATTTGATAGTTTTTGGAAATATTTCTGCAAGCTTTCTAAGTCTAAAGTTTCAGGTTGACCTTTGGCTTGGGGAGGACTAGTAAGGATTTCTATTTTCTTTTTAGAGGATGAAGTTGTTTCATCTTCATTGTTGAGATTATATTTTAAGCTTAATATATTCTTTTCGATTTGGCTTTCCTCCTCAAAGGTTTCCAACAATGTGTTCTTCTTAGACCTTTTGACCCAAATTGCTATGTTGTTGTGTAGAGCTTTGGTGTAATATGCAACAATTAGACTTTCAACAGGCATTGAATCTGTGGGAATTCAATTCTTTAACGTAAGAAATATCTGGTTAAAATATTTTACTTTCTCCTTAGGGTTCATTTTTAGGCTAGATGACTCTCCTCTCAAAGAGGATGGAGATGAACCAGGTGGGGAAGGTGGGATACCAGATCCTACAACTTCGAGAGTAGGTGTTTCGACAGGATCAATGGTATTATCTCCTAGGGGATTTGAGAGTAGACCAATGCCTTCAAGTTGTTCTCGGATATCCGAGAAATCTAAGGGTTGATTAAGAGGCCTACCAAGTTGTTTGATATGAGCTAAGACACTTTGTGTCCTTATATGTGACTGACGAACAATTTCTTGTACGTCGGCCCCTTTAGGAGATGGTGTCACTGGTTCAACATGAAACTCAGGATTATCGTTTCATGTAGTTTCTGTTTCAAGTGTAACGTTTTTCTCTAAGAGACTACGCGTTACGACAGGGGAGCGAGTGTGTGGGGGAGGATTCTTGTGACTTTCACATGCCATCAATTGAATTCAGGCCCTCCTTCTAGCACCATTTGTTGACGAACAATTTTGACAAGCCTTCAACTGGAAGAGTAGGTCTGGTCCGGGTTTGTCTAAATAATGCAAGTCGTTTGGTGTAATTTGTTCTGACGGGTTTAATGGCTCCATTAGCCAATCTAAGGTCCTAAAATAAATAAAGGGAATAAACTAACTAATGTTAAAACTATAATATATATATACTCTAATATAATTGTTGTAAATGTATTTAAGCAAAGAAAGAAAACATAAAAATATCACTTATGAATAGAATTTACAGGTTGCACGTTTTAATAGAAACTTACAAAATCAATGTAAAGATAATTTTTTTTGATAAGCAGATAAAGAAAACACATTTTTATATTTTCTGTTTTCTAATTATAAATCATATAAAACTTGAATTAACTAAGTTGTGAAACAAAGATGCAGAGATGGTCAAAGCCAATTTGAAACTTTCTTGTTTCACTAATACATAAAATGACAGAAATTAGAAATAGGTGAAGCTAACCTGTTATTAGTTTGTTAAATGTGTCTGTGACTCTGTATGAACCGAGAGCATCCAACTACCCCGCCTGTGAAAGAAATCTGCAGTAGGCTTATACTTAAATTTTCCTGAATAAATTCAAGGAATGTAGTTGGCAGCCGGGATTTAACAACATAATAGGGAACGCATGTTAATTCAATGATCTTATAATTGCAAATGATTACAATCAGAGAAATCTTTATGTAACAAATTCATTTTATCCATCAATTAAACATCGAAGAAAAATCTTGATATTAAAATTGATACGATGATCACAGTCACAACATATGGAACAACAAATCATGAATGACATCTATAGCATGAATATCATGGAACTTAACATGTCATTGAGACTAAAGCTATACTACACATTAATATCCCAAGATAATAGAAAACAAAACATCATTGAAACAACATTCATAGTGGTCTAAAGCCAAAATTCTATACATTGTTCCAATAAGTTCTGAAAATCATTCGTCCATCATTGGTTCCAGGCCAAGATGCCTTCACTTACAAAAATAAGAGTATTTAAAGTGTCTTGAAATCCTATTTTCCTATATCCTAGGATAGGATAAGATCTCATGAGATCAAAATATTACAAAAATAGAGGGCCTACAGCCACTCATAACTGAGTTGTTTCTTTTCAAAAATTAATAAAAGTTTTTCTTTTTTTTTACAAAATAAACATGAAAGAAATACTAATCATCTAAATCGAACATGTTCCACCTCAGAAAATCAGCATAAAGATCTACCATTTCCTGAAAACGAAACAGGAACAAGTTAGATAAGTTATTAACAACTAATTACTATTTTTTTTATTTAAAAATGACTTGGCTACAAAATTGAAAGATTTTGTAGCCAGTCTTATCTTAGCAAAGCAAATCTAATTTTAAACCAATTTGATTAAAAAAGATAACATGAATGTAATAAGAGGGAAAAACCATTTTACCATTTCAACCAACGACTAAACATGGATCAAAATAGCTCAGAATTGATTATGGAATTAACACTGTCTACAATTTTTTTATCACAATGTTACCTGTCTTCTTAATGCGTTTAGCTTGTCTCTCCGTGTTTTCTCTGAGGTCAAGATTTTATTTTCTCAGTAATTCACTCTGAGCTGTGAGTGTTTTAATCCAATCCTGGAGGATGAGAATATCAATGTAGTATCATTCAATCCAATGTAGGAAAACCTCAAATTGTATAGGAGGAACGATATGTTGGCAGAGTGTACAGTCAAGCCTGACTGTATCGACATTACCTATTACGTGACCTTGACCAAGCCTAATACCAGTGAACCCATATTGACCCTTGAGACACGGTGGAAGATTATTAACAAAGTCATATAGTTGAGCAGGACCAGATCTTTGACAATCCAGATCTTCTTCAGCCAGGAAATCTTCAACTTCGGGATCCAAGACTTCATTTACCTCGATCGGGTTGATCGAGCTCAAATGAGGTTTAGTTCGATTCCTCAAATTTCTCTAAATAAGGCGACCAAGTCTTTTGTTCTGAAACCCTAGAGCCATGTGTTTTTGTTTTGTCTAATTGCAAGATTTTTTTATGTTGGATTTTACAGTGGCGTTATGGCCAACATCTAATTCATGCATAGGGGTTTCAATCAACTCGGAACCAACAAATTGTTGCTCATGTGAAGACTGTCTAGGCATTGCCTCATCTAGAGGGTTTCTAAGAAGAGAATCTGGCTCGTTATTTGGAATGTCAAACTGCTTTCTTATCAGTGGTTCACCCGAAATAGGGGTTTCTACAGGAATGGTTGTAGAAAAACCATTTCTTGTTAAAAATCCATCCCAACAATCACCTATTATAGTCAAATGGTGAATCAACAACATTTTAATTAAGATGTGGTGAAATATACTAGAGTTGAGGCTCTATCTCTTATACCTTTTAGACATTTTGTACAAGCTTCTCAACAGATAAAAGGGCACATTTAATTGAAATCCTATGAAATGCATAAGCACTCGTATATGATAAAGAAAAACTAAACCATAATGACCCTCACAGGTCACAAACTATTTGAGGATCAACAACATACCATGTCATCTAGCTTTAACCAAAGAAATAGGGATAAATTTTTCACAACAATTGATTTTCCTGGAAGTCATGAAGAGGCTCCATGGCACTTCTTGTATATTTGAGTTTTTGAACCACTTCTCATCGGTGGATAGTAGCCCTATGGATTCACTCACAAACTCCTCAGTTACCTCTAACTGGATATCTCCAATTTTCACCCTACACCCATCGAAAGTTTGCAAAAATTACTTAGCCACATGAAGGTTATAACCTTCGAACCTTTTGATGAAGGAATCCCATCCTTGACCTCTTAAATCTTCGACTGAAACATCGTGACATAGAAGTGCTTGGCAACCATTCAGCTCCAATCGAACAATAGGGGCCATTACAAATATGACTGGACTATAACAGGGGTGACTCAAAACAATTCTGGGTTTGGATGGTAGGAGTAAAATAAACCAATCCGAATGGATAAAATGGAAACAAACAAAACAAAGCCTCTGTGCAATCATATTATGAACATTGAAGGTTCGGTCTTGATGCTCGACCGTTTCTGGTAATGAAAAAATTGCGTACAGAGCATGGAAACCTATAACCCAACAATTCAATTCATTATGCCAGCAAGATGGATCAAGTACATGGTACAATAGTTGTGCATTAATTTCCATGACTAGCACAACCATAGTTTTTGCAATGGGTTCAAATATATCAAAACAAAAATCTCATAATTCAAATGTAAAATCATCAAAGCATATAAAATTTATATCAATACCCAAAAAAATTCGAAGATAAGTCACACTAGTGTTAGATTTAGATTGGGTATAATTATGATGATCTTTCAAAAGAATGGCCTATATAGAAAACATAATATGAAGCTAAGTTTTCATTTTTGATTCATGCTTTCAGTCATGAATCAAACATGAAAACAAAACAAAAACGAAAACTTTAAAGAATCAATTAACACCTTTTATAACCCAATAATCATCTCAAAATGATAATATTTACAAGATGAGGTGAAGGCAACTACAAAAAGTGTCGTTTGTTGTTCAATTAATGAAATTGTGTAGGGCTGCCGACATGTTCTTCTTATGTTCAATATTTTTCTTTTTCTAACCTTTTCCTTCCCATTATTTCTCCTTGTCAGAATCTGTGTCAGTTCCTTTATTAGTGTCATCTTTCCCTTGAGTCTAATCAACATTTTCCTCTATTTCTTTCGGGTTCTTGACACCCTAATTTTCTCCATGACCTCATGGGTTGAATTTTTCTATATTGGTGTTGTGCTCGGGAGGTTCTGATTGATTCGTATGAATATTTATGGGGAGGGATTTTCAAGAGGAAGATATGAACTTAGGATATTGACAGGTTTAGACCTGGGTTGTGTATCATCCATTCTAGTGTCGATTGGAAATTGAGTATTTGGATATGCTCCTTCTGCTATATGTTCAACCGACTGCTTCTGTTTGTACTGGTTGTCTGTTGGTTGGGATAGGAAGGTAATAACCTCTTCGACTAATACATTTAGCCTATTGCAATATTTTTTTTGATTGGTTCCATCAAGATCCTTTTCTCCTAAGTGCACTACACTTCCTTGGTTACTGTGATGGGAAGGTGATTCAAGGGATATTTCTTTGTATGCTACTTGCTAATGACCTTTCCTAGGCTTCCTTTTTTTATCGACTTTCTTCGTTGTTTCCCTTGTTTCTTCAACAATTGGTGTAGCCTTTGGCGGAGGAGAGTCTCTTCTGATATCGATTGTGTGTTGATTTTTTGGTATTGGTTCTTTTATGAGGTCGATTCAAATGGGTTTCGACCGATGTATGGTGAATGGTGTCGACTGACCAATGCTATGTTCTTGTTGTTCCACAATCCTCTAATTTTTCTGTGTCCTTGTTTCCATTTGTTTTTCAAGAACAAACTTTGTCTTTCTTTCTTCAAATTTTTTTTCATCTATTGCTGCCATCATTTATTGAAATCGAGGGCCAATGCTTGAATTTAGTATATTTTGGGTTACTACTTGATCTTTTTCTCTATTGGGTTCTTTTGGCTAGCCTGTTTGTGAAGGAAGATAATTTTTCTTTGATTAAGGGTCACTAAAATTCAAAGTTGTATCTGATTTGAAAGTTTGATGCCATATGATACTAATGTCGTTTGGTACTGCTGAAGCCTCAATAAATTGATTTCCTTTGTTTTTTTTCAACTGTTGTTTCTTCATCATTGGGGTCTGTTTTTCCCGGGCACTGACTGCAATGTCGAGATTTTGTACAAAGGGAGTAGTGTATAAAGTTTCTTCCCTTTATTCTTGATGTTCACTGTTGGTCAATGGTGTAATGATAGACGAACTATCACTTAGTACCTCCGGGGGGGTCTATGTTTGATACCCCATTTTTTTATAAAGTTCTTGAAAAATATGAAGCTTAGTCAACTAATGGTCCAACTTTGCTAATGTTGATCCCTCGCTGATGCCACACCAAAGTTTAGTGTAGTTGAGGCTTAATTAGATGTGAGAACTTGGTGGTAAGCCTCAATGAACCTTTTTATCCACTCACCATTTGTGGGAGACATTATTTACATGTTCTACCCAACATTTAAACATTATCTCGACATGGGGTGATTCCGAAGATCCGATTTATCCTAGTGAAAAAGTAGCATAGTTATGCATGGTCGGGGTTCGTTTTGCTGTAAAGGAGGGTTCCCTGACCGACCCTACTTGGCTCATGGATGTCCAAAATTAAAAGTGAAGGGAAACAAATGGCCCTGCTATTCTCCTGGAAGTCTTAACAATTACTTTGTATCAATGTAGCTAACCATTCTTCCCAGTCGAACTAAGCTCTAGAGTCCAGGATTTGACCAATTGGCTTCAACATTGTTATCTTTACATCTGAAGCTCGACCCACGGCTGTAAAGCATGAAGAAATTACAATGCAAATCCATTTGGCGCAGGGATCGATGACTTTGTTGATCAATATCCCTTTTGAATTTTTGTTCGTTGTCCCTCCTATGAGGATTTGGATCTAGTCATTTGTATTTGTAGTTTTCAGTACAGGCATACCTCCATGAGGGATTCCAGTTATTCTATGGATTATTCCTCCAATGATGTCGACTGGGTAATTTAACCATATATAACCACTGTGATACTGACTAATAAGATACTTGGAAACCTCTTCTTTCTAGCCATTGAACTCGACAACGTGCAACATTCCTAGAATATGTCTGATTCCCACTTTTTCAAAAAACTTTGTTTCCTCTTTCCATTCTCCTGCTTCTATCCCCCAGGAAATGAAATTATGCCAATACCATGACTAGTCAACTTCTTCCATTCTTGTTGTGGAAATATTTTGCAGTCGTACTTTGAGTTCGGTCGCTTCTGGTGTATCAAGCTCATTTTTTGTTCATGGGTCGGCCGAAGGATTTTTTGCTTGGCCTCTCATCCTAGGAATTTATTCAATTTCTTGGAGGTTGGTTTGTTTGGGGATGGGCTGTGCAATTGGGGTTTCTTGGAATTGATTATGTAGATGTTCAGGTGAAAACAAAAGTGAGGCGAAATCATCCGCTTCATATAAATTTATAGGCAGGAGATGGAGTGGAGACTTTAATTATTCCAGTGGGGATATTAATTCGTAGACCTCGATGTTTGTGTTGATATTAATTGTTTATTTATGTGAGGTGATCTGTGCGTTGATGGAGGCACGAAGGATGAACTTGTCATGTTGAGTATTAATCACATTAATGTATTCTTGTGATCTGTATTTGGTAGGACTCCTTGGTCGGGTTGGGGTTCTTCGATCGAGGCATTTGGTCATGATACCTTCCAATATTTGGTTGATTCTATTAATACTTGGTCTTTTGAATCCATGCTTGTGGTTTCTTGTATGCTCACTTGCTTGACGTATTCCTTGCTTGATTGATCGAAAACAATCGTACTTGTGTGTTTTTATCTTAGATTGGGTGATGAATTTCTGAAACAGTTGGTCGGATGTTGTGCTTATTTAATTAATGTTGTAATTCTTGTCTAGGTATTGAACTTGGTTTTGCATTCTGTGTTTCTAATTTGATTGCTGGTCAGGGGCTTTGTTCTCTTCCCATTTTTGCACAAGTGAATTCTCTGATGGGTTGTGTTGGTTGTATATATTGTAGTTGTCGAACATTTTTTCTATACCTAACTAAGGTAATTGACTTATTAAGTACTTTATTTAATTTGTTGTTAATCCTACTTAATTTATGTTTTTGACTGATTTTTCCTTTTCCCTTTCTTTATTTCGAATTTGATTTTCGTAAAGAACTCTTGATTTCATTTGCAGTTGCTTGCAGAGATTCCTCTTCTAGTCGAAATTGAAAGTCTTTAAGAAATTAGTTACTTTTAATCACATTCCAGTCGAATGTATGCCCTGATGCTTCTTCAATATAATACCACTTGTGAGGTATATCATCTAATGTATTTGGGAACATGTGTGGCCATACTCTTTTGTCTTGGCAACTTGATATTTTCCATTCTTTCTCACACTTCTCTATGTGGGTCACTAGGTCGAATCTAGGTTTAAAGATCAAGATGTAAATATTTGTAGAGAGATTTTCCCACCGAATCTTTCCACAAAATATAATGTGGCAGTATTCATGTTTGAAGTCGATTTTCATGTGTTTTCAACCATCGAGTTGCTTGGTCAGTGAAGGATTCGACTAGAATTTGTATTCTCCCTTGTTCCCCAACTGATTTGGGGACTTTGTTAACATGTGTCGATGGAGAAATTAATTCATTAAATTGTGGGGAAGTTCTTATGTATGCATTAGTTGGTATTAATGTTGGTGTTTGTTTTAATTTTCTTTTGACGATGATAGGGACTTCCTGAATTGAGAAACATGTTTTGGATCATTTGATAGGTATTTCCTCTATCAACCAACATTATTTTTTTTGGCTTCGTAATTCTCCATGTGCCAATTGTATAATTCCATATCTGAATTTTGGCCTATTGACAATGTATATCTGACTACTATTTCTCCTCCAATATTAGGTTCGACATTGTCTTTCTGTTCATGCATCACTTGTTATAGTCGATGTGCTTCTTGGGCCTTACCCCATGTCTCGACCCATGGTTTTCCTTCTTTTGGGTCTAGGGGGATTATAATTTTCCTTCTGCTTCCTTTTAGCTTGATCCGGTCTCTTTCTAAAGATATCGTGGTTTTCATGTTCTGATCCCAGGGTCTTCCTACTAGTGCAGGATAAGTGGGAATGCCTTCTACCAGGTTTATGAATTCAAAGTCGACTCTTGTCGGAATTCCCATTATATTATTGAAGAAACTTTGAGAGTGCCAATTAGTTTGATGAAGCTTTGGTCTACTAATTTTAGGTAGTTTATTGTCGGTTGTAGTAGGGGTATTCCGAGTCAAAACCATGTTTCTTTGGGAAGGATGTTCACTTGTGATCCAAAATTGACCACAACTTGTTTAATCATGCGACCATCGACTTCTAGGTCGACTTTCAGATCAAAGTCGCTCATGGTTCTTTCTTGAGACAATTCCCTTACACTTTTTACCGGTCTTTGATTTTCTTTATATTCTCTCAATATATTTAGTAGGTCGATAAGGCGTCCTACTGATTCTTTTTATTTTAGTAGTTGTAGAAATTCCTCAATATTGTTTGAGATACTCGATCATCCTGCATTTGATTTATCCTGGTCGATATTTTTACATAATTTTAATGCTTCATACATTATCCTCTCTTCTTTGTTGGGGTTGGAATATGGAATTCTGTTCCCTTGTCGATTTGGTACCTCTGAGTAATTATCTTTACTCGCTCCTAATATTGTGAGCACACAGAGATTTTTTGAATTCAAAATATATTGTTTTGGTATTGTATGTAAGAGGTTTACATTTCTCTTGGTCATGAATTTTTCTAGCACAACTAGGCAGTCTTGTAGGGAGTGATCTCTGTTAGGAACCAAATATCAATATAGCATAGAAAAACCTCAGAATAAGTAATCAACGCCTTGAAAAAGAGATAAATTCAGATAATAAGCCTCTTTGAGGGGGAAACCTCCTTATTCCCACATAAATGTTCAATTCCAATATGATTCAAAATGAAAATGTCTCCTTGGTATATATAAGAGACTAGGAGGTATAATTACAACTAATGGAATAAAGCCAACATAAATAAAATAACATTACTAATGTAATATGCCCCAATTAAGGGGTAATGAGCCACTATTTAGGGATTAACATGGCCCTCCCCTTGAGAAAAGTGTTGTCCGCAACGCTTGAGTAAATATGGATGCTTCTGTATAAAAGACTCATCTTCCCAAGTGGAATCTTCATTCGGTAGTTTCCTGTATTTAATGAGATAATCTGAAATGGATCTATTCCTTAGCTGACAAATTCTTGTGTCATTGATGGCTTCAGGATCCAATATGATTTTTCCTTCCTCGTCAAGTTCAATAAATATAGTTTGAACTGGGATCTTGTCCCCTATAACCTTCTTTAAGCATGAAACACGGAAAACTGGGTGTACTCGTGAAGATGCAGGCAACTCCAACTTGTATTCCATAGTACCAATCTTTTGCAACACCTTATAAGGGCCATAGTACTTTGGTGATAATTTATTATCCTTCTTGGCTTGCTTGAGGGACATATGTTTGTATGGTTGTAGTCTTAAAAACACCCAATCCCCTACTTCAAAACTTCTATCACTACGATGCTGATCTGCTTGTTGTTTCATACGATTCTGTGCCATGCTCATGTTGTCATTTAATATTTGGAGAACTTGTTGTTGATGCTCGATGTGATCTTCCACTGCTTGAAACTTATATTTTTCTTTTAGATAAGAAGTGATGGAAGGAGGGTGGTATCCATAGAGTGTCATAAATGGTGTCATTTTTGTTGCAGTATGAAAGGAAGTGTTATACCACCGTTCTGCCAAGGGTAACCATTTGAACCATTGTGTTT